>CAUYLG010049596.1:0-17734 GCA_963573385.1 Cacajao melanocephalus | reverse complement strand
AAGGAAGATAACTGCTCCATTTCTCAGGCTCAGTAGGAGGCGGGGAGGGTAAGTTCAGTAGGTATCTTACTCCAGGTTGCAAGACAACCTCCTTTTATAAAGACATGAGAAGTTTATTTTTTCTTTGGATAAAGCCAATTGCATTAGTTTGCTCAGGCAGCTATAACAGAACCACAGATGGGTTGACTTAAATAGCAGAAGTTTACTTTCTCACAGTTCTGGAGGCTGCAAGTGCATGATAAAGGTGCCGGCAAATTTGGTTTCTGGTGAGGGCTCTCTTCCTGGCTTGCAGATGGCTGCCTTCTGGCTATGTCCTCACATGGCCTTGCATCAGTTTGTGTGCACTGAGAGAGAGCACGAGAGCTCTCATGTCACTGATCAAACTGGATCAGAGCCCTGAACCTGCTCTCTCATGGAACCTTAATTACACCATTAGAGGCCCCATCTCCAAATGCAGCCACACTGGGTGTAGAACTTCAACATAGGACTGGGGGAGGACACAAACATTCAGTCCATAACACCAATTTAACTAATACATATGGTCACCCCAATTATCGGGTAATTGTAGAATGAACTATAGGCAAGAGATGGCACTGTCAAGTCATCTCACTTGAGGACTAGTTACTGTTTATCTTGAGAATATGTATGAAATGGGTTGCATCTACTTAGCTATAGAAAAAAGGGTCAGATTTCTTTCTGTCTTTGTGGTCTTTTAGCAGATTGCCTGTGATGTGCAATGCTTGTTCAGCCATGAAACTTTTCTGCCTCTGTGGAGATGTTTTCTGTATTGGCAAGTGATTTTGCTTTTTATTATATTTTCCCAACACTACAATCCTCCCGCCTCCCTCCCCAAAAATGAAACCAACTTTGCAAAAATTATATCCATGAGAAAGTTATGATAGTGAGCTGAGCTAACCCATTCCCCGTCTTGCCTCTCCCTTAATTATTCCTTGGATTTTTGGTCAAATTAACTTTGAGAGACAGTATATAGTTTAAATCATAATAGCCCTTCCTGAAAACTCATGAAGCTTTGTAAATCTAACAAAAGGCCATCACACTGGAGGAGGAGAGGAGCCTGCATCTGCTAAGGTATTGCCAGGCATTCCTGCATCTGACACAACTATGCTAGATTGGCCTTCTGCGATATCTTTTCTGTTTTTATGCATGTCTGATACCCATGGCTCCACCTGGACCTGCCAACCCTTCTCTTGTGTCCCCACCCAGAAACGATTCAGCCCTCAAGAGGACAGCTTTGACCCCCTATCATTTCATCTCTGTCCCAACCAATCAGCAGCAAGTCTAGCCACCCCAGCCCTTCCCCTAAACTGCCTTTGAAAAACCCCTAACCTGGAGGAGTTCGATTTCAGTACGAACTCTGTCTCGCACATGGTGTGGCTGGCCTCGTGTCTATTAAATTCTTTCTTTACTGCAATGCCATGGTCTGTTTTGTGCAGCAGATAAGAGGAACCCCTTGGATGGTTACAAGTTTGGGGCCTCATCTGAGATCCCCTACTTGTGATTCCTCAGCACCCCCGCCACCATGATGGACCTGAAGGTGAGCTCTGGTGACTGCTTATTTAACTGAAGCCACTTCTGGTACTGTCCCTGCTTGTGAGGTACTGCCAACTACCATAGAGCTTGAGCCTGATTGCAGTGTAGAAGTAGTTCCTGGAAAGCTGTCTTTCAACTGTTCTGGTGGGAACTAAAGGCATGGCCAACACCTCCTTCCTTATCCTCATTAGTTCAGCTTCTGTGGATGCCTCAGTTCAACTCCTTCTGGGATCTGTTCTGTCTTTCCCTAAATTGTAGGAAGAGTCTTTGTTTGGAAGATTTCTCCTCAACTGGGGAGATTTCTCAGATGGAGAATAGGAGGTTAGTTTGGAAGAATATTCTTTAAAATTCTTGGTTAGGAATCTTAGTTCAGAATCTTGGTTTGTCTTGTCTTGTGTGTGTGTGTGTGTGTGTCCGTGTGTGTGTGTGTCTGTGTGTGTGTCCGTGTGTGTGTGTTTACATGTGGAGGGTGTCTCTGAAGGAACTGCTGATGGAAATTCCATAGGCGTAACTTGGAGAACCTTCCTTATTTGCCTAGTCAGATTTGTTGAGAACAGAAGGAATAGGAACAGGCCTGTCTCAGGTTGACCATCTGCTCTTCATCTTGCTCTGAGACCACCCATTGAATTTCTGGTTGGAGGTCATCCCTCCCCACCTTGAGCGGGCCAAAGACAACAGGGACCAACAGGGGCAAGTTTGAGCCTTGCCAGATTGATATTGGGTGCTGACCAGGGTCACTAGCATCTGTTTTGTTACATATATTTTGTTTCAGCTGGGATAGAAAATGTTAATTTTGTTCCCCCATGCAGTTTGTTGGAAGGCATCTTGCAAAATTGAAAGGTTTTTGCCTATGGTTCCATAAAATGGAAAAAGGTGATTTTTCTTTGTGATGTGGCTCTGCCACCACTGCTGTGGTGTGGCAAACAGGGTGGCCAGGGCTGCTCAGAGAAAGGGAGCCCAGACACCTGGCATGCCAGCAAAAGGGTAAGAATTCTTTAACCAGTCAGGCTTCTGGCCTCTCTGTCTGTGCAAACTGATGAAGTGAATGGTAAAAATCACTCTTGTCTCCTGCAAGGTTTTGATTAATGGGAAAAAGGATTGTTGAGGCTAGTCTTAGGCTGTAGTGAATCTGGTGTAGCTTATGCTATAAATTTGTCTTTCTGTGCCATTCTGTCATAGAGAAGGATACCACAGAATAGAATGTGGGCTTAGAACCCCTATAAGCCTGGTGCTCAAGCTGCCCTGCAGACTGGTCAGTTACAAACTTTGCTGCAAGTCCTTGAAACAGAAATAAATGAAGTTTCCCTCTCATTTTGTTTTAGGGTCCTTGAGAGCATGACTCTATGACCACGTGGGGTTAGTCTCTCTTGGTCTCCACCATGCTCTTCTTGTGCAGAGTTGGTTTAAAACAATTTTTTTTGTGTGAGGAAACACATCCAGTAGTGCTAAGCATGTGGGGAAACCAGCATTCTGGTGTGAAGGCATCATTTCTGAACAGCTATTTTATATTGTACGTTCTGAGCCTTAAATAAATAAATAGAAATGTAATGGAAAGTACTTTTTTTTTTTTTTAAAGACAGTTTTGCTCTGTCGCCAGGCGCCAGGCTGGAGTGCAGTGGCGGAATCTTGGCTCACTGCAACCTCTGCCTCCCGGGTTCAAGCAATTCTCCTGCCTCAGCCTCCCGAATAGCTGGGACTACAGACATGCACTACCACGCCCAGCTAATTTTTATATTTTAGTATAGACGGGATTTCACTATGTTGGCCAGGATGGTCTTGATCTCTTGACCTCGTGATCCACCCGCCTCGGCCTCCCTAGGAAAGTACTTCTATCTCTTGGAATCTCTGTTACACAAACAACCATTCCTGTTGATACTTTTATACAAGAATTTCATTGAATCCTTATCTACAACAGGGGAAAAACTGAGAGCAATTTAAATGATCAACAATTCCATTGTGGTGAATCTTTCATGCAGCCCTCCAATAACATGTTTTTGAAGTTTTTTTAGAAAGAGGTAGAACTCTATGGCACAGGAAGAAGTTTCAGGAAAAAATGGATATTCAGAGATTGCTTGCAAGATGGACAAATAGGAACAGCTCTGGTCTGCAGCTCCCAGTGAGATCAAAACAGAAGGTGGGTGATTTCTGCATTTCCAACTGAGCTACCCAGTTCACCTCATTGGGACTGGTTGGATAGTGGATGCAGCCTATGTATGGCAAGCTGAAGCAGGGTGGGGCATCACCTCATCCAGGAAGCACAAGGGGTCAGGGAGTTCCGGGGTCCGTCCCACAGACCCCAGCTGCACGATGGATGAATGAATGCACTCAAACACAAATTTCCAGTGAATGAGTGGGCTAAGGGGTCATGAGCCACTCACAGAGAGAGATCACAGCTACACGACCCTGACTACCTTGCCCTCTCCCCATTTGTTCATTACAGATTTAATAACAGGCTCTAAGTCAACACACTTGTAGAGAAAGATTAAAGGCCAGGTTCTGAGCCCAAAGCAAACACCATTAGAGTGTAATCTCCCTGATCAACCTCCCATTGAGAGGGCCATCCAGCTCAAAGGTTAGTTTTAAGACCACATGAGTAAATAAGTTAGGTAAACTACTCACATTCCTTTGTATTTGTGCCCAAAGCTCTCTGGCTCCTGCAAGGAGACTCTGGCTGCCTTCAGCAAAGAACTACAGGAAAAAACCTTAGGCCTTCCAAAAGGGTTTGAGACTATATTCTATAACTTTCTCTATATTTTTCTGTTAATATTTTTGCCACTACCCTGAATAAATTCCCACATCTTCCCCTTTTCTGTTTTTAATATCAAGTCCTGTTGACTGAAGAGATGTCACAACAACCAGTCCGTGAGGCGAGGCAATCATTGCTTTTATTCCTGTCTTGCATCCTAGAATTAACAAATAACATAAAATAATTTTGAGTACAATTAGCAACATTCTTTTCCAGTCAAAGAGTGACCTCCAGGAGCAGGGGTCTAACCAGGAGGGAAGATCTTGCACATCCTTCCATACGGCTGTTTTTCAGGTGTGTAGATCTATAGTGTGAAGGGATTCTAAAATTTGAGTTTTAAGTTGCTTTATGTCTGCTGTTAAATTGTCATGAAAGGTTCCCCAGAAGTGTTGTTTCATCTCATCCCAACTATGTATGGATTGATTCCGTGGTAGAGAAGTGACACAGATATGTTTCTGTTCCCAGTAGCAGATTAATTGCTGTCAGAATGCCAGTGTGTCTTGTCGCTCCCCCACATACTCTAAAGCAGCCTTGAGGGCTTGCAGATGTGCGAGACGTTTTTGATCTATGCCTTGCTGAAAGAGAAGTTCATTAGACACATTTTTGGCCAGATTATCGAGAAAGGCAGCTGTTTGTACTGACTATGAATCTGTTGTGTCTGACTCAGGATGGGGCACGTTCTAAGGTGGCAAGGGAAGAGGAACCTTGCCAATCAGGTGTCAAACTGACTGGTAGGAATGCCTCGGATTGTCTCCTTAATACCATGACACTAGTAATTTTTAAATGAGATACGTTGTGATTAATGATATATGAGGCAAACCAAGCCTGTCCCTGCACCTGGGTCACAGACATGGAGTTTTGGGGCATAATGGAAATGTTAGTTCTCATAAGGAAAACATATGATGGGTAATGAAAATCAGGCACTGATCAGTGTGATTATGAATAAAGGTTATAGTATAGTTGCCACTGGAATTATGATATGTCCCACGCCAGGTGTTAAGGGAGGTGCTAAGATGTCCCATCCGTCCATCAGCCCAAATTATGGGGAACAAGACATAGCTATAAAACTGTGATTAATGCTGTGATGGATGAAGACATTAGTAAGGCTGCCCTGCAATCGGCCATGGGGGCTCCAGTCTAAGACGTTACAATTGCCTAACTGGAGGCTACCAGCTTGTTTCTCATGACAGACCTCACAGCTAAAGTGGAACCCATTACTTTCCTGGCTTTGTTCTTTAGCACAGGAAGGAATGTTTGGGAAAGCAGCATTGATTGCTTTGCCCAGTTTGAGGCCACCTGCAGCTAAGAAGGTTAAAGCATTTCCTTTGCCATGATATTGCCATACTTGTTTTGGGGCAGGTACACAGTTAAGAGTTAGAACCTTTATAACTTACAGTGGTAGGATAGTGGATTGATATGTAGTGTTATCTGGCACCTTAGTCCAATGTGTGCCATTATTGAGGTAAATCTATCCCTCCTAGCCAAGCAGTCATGTTATTATAGGCTGGGAAGGTGCTGTGTGCCCAGGTGACAGGGCAAAAGAAAGGCGGGTCTAAGATATGAGCCCAGTAGAGTGTAGCAGGTACAGGCTGCAGACAAAGCGAGAGCATAAAAAGGATTCATACCCTACATGAGTTGCAATGTACAACAGAAAGCATATCAAGAAACAAATTATCTGGAGTAAATGGTGTCTGTGTCCGGAGTAGGACTCGTTCAGCCTCCTGAGTTGTTTTTTTCAGCATTTCTTGGGTGATGTGTGGGGTGTGTGTCGTCCTGCAGGGTCTTTCCTAGGCTGGCTCGAGTTTTTTCTTCTTTCCATCCTTTGATGAGGACATAGTTTCCAGGCTGGTGCTGGTGTACTGGAAATTCTAGGGGTTCTGCCTGTGCTAAAAGACCTTTTATAATCTTTGTTAAAGAACAGGTTAGTGCTTCAAGAAAAACCTGTTGCACCTTATTTTTAAAAACCCCTCTTTAAACCTTATACAAAATTTAACTCAAGATGGATTAAACACTTAAACATAAGACCTGAAACTATAAAAACCCTAATAGAAAACCCAGTCAATACCATTCAGGACAAAGGCATGGGCAAAGACTTCATGACTAAAACACCAAAAGCAATGGCAACAAAAGTGAAAATTGACAAATGTGATCTAATTAAAAAGAGCTTCTGGACAGAAAAAGAAACTATCATCAGAGTGAACAGGCAACCTACAGAATGGGAGAACATGCTTGCAATCTACCCGTCTGACAAAGGGCTAATATCCAGAATCTACAAAGAAGTTGAACAAATTTATAAGTAAAACATGACCTGATCAAAAAGTGGGCAAAGGATATGAACAGACACTACTCAAAAGAAGACATTTATGCAGCCAACAAACATATGAAAAAAAGCTCATCATCACTGGTCATTAGAGAAATGTAAATCAAAACCACAATGGTACAGCATATCATGTCAGTTAGAATGGTGATCATTAAAAATTCGGGAAACAACAGATGATGGAGAGGATTTGGACAAATAGGAACACTTGTACACTTTTGGTGGGGGTTTGAATTAGTTCAACCATTGTGGAAGACAGTGTGATGATTCCTCAAGAATCTAGAACTAAAAATAACATTTGACCCAGCAATCGCATTACTGGGTATCTACCCAGAGGATTATAAATCATTCTACAATAAAGACACATGCACACACACGTTTATGACAGCACTATTCACAATAGCAAAGAATTGGAATTAACCCAAATGCCCACCAATGATAGGCTGGATAAAGAAAATGTGGTACATAGACACCATGGAATACTATGCAGCCATAAAAAAGGATGAGTTCATGTCCCTTACAGGGACATGGATGAAGCTGGAAACAATCGTTCTCAGCAAACTGACACAAGAACAAACACCGCATGTTCTCACTCATAAGTGGGAGTTGAACAATGAGAACACACGGACACAGCGAGAGAAACATCACACACTGGGGCCTGTAGCCGGGTGGCGGGCTAGGGGAGAGATGGCATTTAGGAGAAATACCTAATGTAGATGACAGGTTTATGGGTGCAGCAAACCACCACGGAACATGTATACCTATGTAACAAACCTAAACATTCTGCACATGTGCCCCAGAATTTAAAGTATAATAAGAAGAATAATAAAACGGATATTCAACTTGCAAAACAGTATACGTTTATGTGATTCCTATAAAGTTAACGTGGCTAATATAATTAGAAGACTGTACAAATACTGCAAAATATTGTCAGTAGTTAATGCTGACACAGGACCCAACTGACTTTCGGCTTCTTCCATTTCCTAAATTGTCTTCAGTCACACCTTGTACTACTTGACTACCTGAATCCCAGAATGTTTCCTCCAACACGAGGACAAAGGCGGGAAAATCCAGAGGTACAGCAGATGAAAAGGAACTCAGACACAGAACAGTAGCTCCGTTTTATTTTCAGCAGTAACATTGAAGCACCAATTCAAACACGTGGGGAGAGAACAGCTAGGAGCCAGTCCAGGCACACAATTAGCCTCACCCCTCAAAAAAAGAAAGAGGCAACTGCTGAAGGAATCATTACCCTAGGGAAGGCTGCGCTGCCCAGGACCGACACAGGATTAGGCCTCAAGCCCCTTTTGTGGGATGAGGCTTAGCAAAATTGGGGGGCACGAAATGCTGCATGGTCTGTATTATCACGGAAAGCTGGTTGAACAAGAAGATGACGGAAAGTTGGAGGACATGAGAATTGTCCGAAATTAATCGGCTAAAAATGAGAGGAAAGAAAACAAATTTTATTAGAGGGGTTGCCTCGTGCTCTTCTCCCCACCCCCACTCCATTGGACCTAATGGTGCCTCGCATAGAGCGCCGCCATCAGGCGGTGACAAGCTCAGTGTATCATACTCCCTCCTTAGACCCAATCCCTGGGTGTCTCCATGAGGCCAATAGAGTTCGTCTAGTGGAGAGATGGGCCCGGTGCCACTGCCCCTCCCACGGTGCCCCGCCCCATGTAGAACTTACATAACCAGGTCACTGCCAGTTACCGAGAGCTCCCTGAGGACTCCCCTTCTGAGGTATTCATATCCTGGGCCCAGATAGTGGCGGGCAACCTCCGCCTCCAGGCTGGACAGGAATGGCACGGTGAGGGTGCTGGTGGTGACTGCATTAAGGCGATGGCGAGTGTGTGCTTCAGGTCTCCTTTCGCCCACGCCAACCTTGGGGATCCCCAAGAACCCTCCCTGCACCTCTGCAGGTCACGCTCCATCCCAAAACCTCTTGATGGCAGGTACGGCAGCTGGTGTCCCCCAGGCTACTGCTTCCTGCAGCCCCCCTTGGTTCCTCCGATTCCTCTTTCTGACCCTCAAGGGCATTCCCGCATCCCACCCCCTCAAATCTCTCTGTGCACATCCTCGGCCACCCCCAGGCCAACCTCCAACCCCTTATCTGACTGCTTGGGAAGGATACAACCGCCACTCTCGGCGTCCTGAGCCTCCTGACGAGGCTGAGGCTGGGGCCGGGGCCTGAGCCTCTTCGCCCTGCCCTGGGGCTTGCGAGGTGCCCTCAGCCTGGGGAGCTTCCCCAGTAGCACCACCCTCAGATCCTTTGAAGCCGCAGCCTCCAGCGTCTCCGGGGCCTTCACGGTCTCCTGGGCCTCCAGCGCCTCCGGGGGCACCAGCACCGCCCTCCGCACCACTGCCGGCAGCTCCACCTGCTCTTTTGTTTGCGGCCTGCATGGCCACCTCGCCTCCACCTCAGAGCCAACGTTGAAGCCGCCAGTCCTTCCGGAGTGCCGCTGCTGGAATGACGCTCCCGCACGAAACCCCGCCTTCTCCCACAATGCATCTACGTTCAAACAGGCCCCGTCATGTGGTGGGCTCCACCCTCCCACTCACAGGGCCATGGGTACTCCCGTTGGCCCTGGAGAGCCGGAAGCTACCTCAGGAGGCTCCGACTCTTTGATGCATGACGGCATCGGGCTGCTCAGGGTGCCTGCGCAAACAGGCCCCTGGCATGTGGTGCCTTCTGGCCCCTGGAAGGCCCCGTTGTCCTTGGAGAGCCCGACGCTCCCTCAGGAGGCCTCGTTTCTTGTCTTCTCAGAGTGCCTGTGGAAGCAGACTTATGACTCCTGGACAAGAGAGGCTGGGGACAGGCCAGGGATAGTAAGTGGGGAAAGGACTAGAGGGAGTCCAGACACGTGAGAGCAGAAAGATGCGGCAGTGTGTGGCGGGGTAAATGGGCTCCAGAGACCTTCGGCAGACTCAGCCTGGGGGCGAGACGAGATTGGCCACTATGCTTTGGGCCTCGCAAAGAGGGGACAAACACTTGTCCACTGCCCGTGGTCCCTCTGTGAGTCTAAAGGCGCCTGTCTGTGAATGGTGAGGGAAAAGGATGCAAGCTGGGAAGATACTGGGTCAGTCCAAAAGGCTCTGCCAGTCTTAAACTCTTCAGACTCCAAGAACACCAGTATTTCTAAAAAGCATTCATTCGAATGAGCACCTGTCCTTCAAGCAGCGGGCTCCCTCGGGCCAAGCCAGAAACTCACTTCCTATGAGGATGGATACCCAAAGCCCACAAGTGCCCGTGCAGGCACCACGAGAGGTGAATGTAAGCTTTCCACTTCCGAGGCCTTCACACCATCTCCCTGCACCCTCCTGGCCTCCCTGCACTTGCATCTCTCCTCTCCACCTCAGGGAGACCTCCTCCCTGTGCGTGGCTGAATTCCCCAGGGATTCTCACTCTCACCAGGATGCAAGACCATCAACCACTATGTTTGTCCCCTCAAGCCCGTGTTTGGTAAAGGCTTCTCTTGGTGTCCAGCCATCCCTTCTGGACAGTGGTATGCTGGTAAATGTTCGACAACTGGTTCTCTGAGGTGGGAAGAGCAGGGTGCGGGTGGTCATAGAAGGTATGCGTATACCTATGTACGTAACTATATTATCATTTCGACTCCCATTTGGAAGGTGTAGCACACAATTGACAAACAGTAATAAAATATAAAACATTCTGTATTGTAAAATCCATACACATAATGGATTATCACAGGCTGCTTCAGTGACTTTTTCCCAAACTCTTGTGTTTGCAATCACTCTGTGGTTGCAAGTGATGAAGGATAAAAGTTCTCACATGAATGTTGGTTGATATTTTCATTTATGTTAATGACACAAACACAACTGAAAGAAGTCCCTTCATGTGTTAATCAATACCATGAAAAACCTCTTTGCTGAGCCAGATAATAGTTTTTGAATCTTAGAAAAATATTTCCTCAAATTGTGAGGCTACTCACAATGTGCCCATGACAGACAATGTGGTGTACTTTGAAGATTAATTTCCATTATTAATATTTTCACCATCAACTGCTTAAGACCGGGAAGTCAACCAAACAGTAAGTGGAGCCCTTAATTGCAACATTCACCATTGTCTGTGGTGTAAATACTCCCAAAATGGATGATGTCAACTGACAAGTGGGTCATCATTCCTCACAGAGTCAGGAAGATATGGTCCATATCACACAGCTATATAGTATTTGCAGCACACAGATGCCATAGACATGAATAATTGCAAGAGCATGGATATCAGTAAAATAATTTGAAAATAATCAGTTCTTATATGAATCACCTTCGTTATTTTGTATTGTTTCTTAAAATCATTTGAGTTGAATTTTGATGGGTACTTCAGTAGTTGTACGTGTTTACAGGGTACATGAGATGTTTTAATACAGGCATGCAATGCGTAACAATCACATTGTGGAACACAGGGTGTCCATCCCCTCAAACATTTATCCTTTGTGTTACAATGATGCAATTATACTCTTTTAGTTGTATATCATCTTAGTGATTCATACAATTTATTGAATTGTAAGTTTTTGCAGTGAGTAGTTTAGAAGTGGTACCAGTTGACTACTGGCTCCCACATTTCTGACAACGCAACAGCCAGCTCTCAGGAGCCCATACAAGGCAGCTTCAGCACTCCCACCAAGGAGAGGAGCACACTTCTCCCCTACTCACACCTCTCTAGATAGTCCTTTTATTAAATGCTCTTCAATTAAATATGTTAGAGCATGCCATCTGGTTCCTGCTGTTCCCTGACTAACACTCCAAGGGTAGATGCAGGCATCTTATGATAGAACTACACAGGCACATCTCCATGTATCAGTTGGGGTGTGAGTGCAGATAATGGAAACCTCTCTAGCTAGTTTGGCACCAGGACCTTAACAAACACAGCCAGTTGCTAACAAAATTGTTCAAAGGTCTGTCAGAATGGAATGTAGACTGTGACTCTGAGAGTGACTCCCAGAACACCATAGAACTGACCTGGCCGGTAGCCGGTACCTGTGCCACATGTGGAAGGTAGAGTCAGGAGGCTGCCGGCTCCACCTTTGGTCTTGGGAACATAGTGCCCTTGCTGTAGGTCAAGGATCAGGAAGTTTCCTCTCTAATGTAGGTTCGTTCCAGAGCCACTCTGCAGCTGCTAGGTCTGAACGGGTCATGTAAAAGGATGCCTTGGACCCAGTGGTGTGCCAGTTCAGCTTGAACACTGGGGTCTCGAGAGGCAGGAAGGAGCCCAGACTGGTGGCATTTGCTGACTGCCATGGTATACGTACTCCCACCAAGGCTGATTTCAGGCTGCCAATACAACGTCTCCAAGGTGGAATTGTGAAGAGATGTTCCCCATGGGCTGTCACCAGCATGTACAGGCTGGCTCTGGCACACCTCTGCATGCCTGCCTCGCACCACAAGCAGAATCTCCGCTAATACTGACACAAAAAACAGAGTCTCTGTGACCTGCAGAGAGGACAGAGGCAGCCGATTCCACCTCACTTTGTCCTCCAAGTCACCTGCTAGTGCAACCAATTGTCCAGGTCTAGACTGCATACATACTGTGAGGCAGCACAGAATGCCACTTCAAAACGGGCCAGGGACACGACGTTATTTCTCCAACATCTGCTATATTAGAAGGCTCACTTAGATGAATGTGGGGTGAGAGGGTGAAGAGCCGAGCCACAGAATGCACCATGGCTCTCCCTTGAGTTACTCCACATCCATAAGAAGTATACTTGTAATATGTGTGTGTGTGTGTGTGTGTGTGTGTGTGCTTGTTTTACAAAGTGCTTAGACAAAGCCTTGCTCTTTTAACCAACTACAAATTAAAGAATATCTGAGTCCAACTATGACCTGTAAGCCCTGCTTCAAGATATCCCAATGTTTTGGCTAAACCAATGTATAAACTCTATGTCTTGATTTATGACTTTGCCTGTAACTTCTGCTTCCTTTGAAATGTATAAAACAGAGCTGCAATCTGACTGCCTTGGGACCACTGCTGAAGTGTTGGGTTTGTGTCTTCTCCAGGCTATGGTCATTCATATTGGCTCAGAATAAACCTCCTTGAAATAGTTTCTAGATTTTGCTTTTTCTGCCAACAATGATACTGATTTGAGAACCTATCATCTGTAGACTAAATTATAAAATGATGGAGAAGAGGTGGAGAAGGGAGGAAATGGACTAGTACAAATAAAAATATGCACCAAATAACAATGAACTAAAGTAGACATGACCTCCTGGGATCCTCATTTTTGCGATTACATGCACAGCCATAGTTGACCTCAGCTAACGTACTGGCTGATTATGGTTTTTCATTTGGTAGGTGACACAAGCTTCTGTTCCCTAGGGGTCTGATCCCTTTTTGGTTCTGTCCAGGAGTTGTCACCTTCCACTAAATTTTACCACTCTATATAGCAGTATTAGCAAATGTTCCCTAAAAATCTGTGAATCTCAGAAATATTTTACTGTGACCCCACTTATGTAACAGAAATTATATCTTTTCTTGACTGTCAGGATTCATTACCCTGCCAACACAATAATCCTCCTGTCATTTGTTAGCTCAATACCACAGGAATCCCAGATTTTCAGATTATAGTCTCTAAGCATTTCATTGCAGCTTTCGAATAGGATATGATGATGGTGAATGAGCCTGTAGTACATCCATGGATGATGTTGTTGGCAAAAGCACGGTGGTGGTGGGCACGTATATACACAGAAAAAGCAACTATTCCAAAGAGAAAAACGTGCTGCCCCCTGCAGAATGGAAAGGGCCTGATATGATATAATCATCTTTTCACCAGGTAAGTCTGAATGTCTGTAACCCCAAATTTCATATGTTGAAACCTAATCACCAGTATGATGTTACTGCAAGTGGAGCCTTGGGTGGTGATTAGCTCATGAGGGCAGAGACTTCATGAATGGGATTAGAGTCCTCATAAAAGAGGCCCCTGAGAGGCTTCATGTGCAAACACAGTTAGAAGGCACCATCTATGAACCAGAATGTGGGCTCTCACCAAACACCAAATCTGCTGACTTCTTGATCCTGAACTTTTCAGCCTCCAAAACGGTAAGAAATAAAAGTCTGTTGTTTGTAAGCTACCCAGTCTATGGTATTGTGCTGTGGCAGCCTGAATAGACTAAGACAGACCCCTGTGGGATGGCCCCATACTTGAGGCTCTGCTGTTGGTAGATTTGGTGAAGACCATGTTGTTGAGCCCATGAGTAACTTCCATTTCTGTCCTCATTGCCATTTTCGTCATGAGCCCACTGAGCAAGAATTGGAGTAACTGAGGGAAGAAGCTGGCTGACATCCGCAGAGCAGGTCATTATGTCCACCTGAGTACTGAAAGCACCTTGGGAACATACACAAGGGATGTGCATTTCCTGACATTCTAGGCCCAATCTGGGAAGTCCATTCACATGCCTCTTCCCCAGACCGCCTTGCTGTCAATCTTTCAATGTTGTTACTTCCAAGTCACCACCCTACAAACAAACTCTTATATACCACCCATTAACTCAAGTAGATCTACACTTTTAGCGACTTCCTTCCAGGCAGAATGAACAGTAAGATGCAATTCTGGAAATGTGCCCTCAAAAGGAATTATGAAGACTTGTTGAATGTGCCATGAGTGGTTCTTGAAGGGAAATTTAAAGCTTTGAAGGCCTAGAGTAAACAAACAATGACTAAAAAGAATGACCTAAGCCTACAAGTCTAAATTTTAGAAAAAGAGCCAAGTAAAAACAGGGACAGTGGTATAAAACATCCCTTCTTGATTGATTGATAAAACAAACGTTAGAAGTCATACTAAAAATGTTAGGAATGGAAAATATATATAACTATAGGTATAGCAGAGATTTTTTAAATGACATGTGCTTACAGGTCGTTTCTGTATGTTTTTGAAGAAATGTCTAAGTCTTTTGTCAGTTCTTTAACTCAATTGTTTATCGTTTTGCTGTTGAGTTTTAGGAGTTAGTTGTATATTATGGATGCTAAACCCTTATCAGATATATTCTCACATTCTTCAGCTTGTCTTTTCACTTCTGTGTTGAAACTTAATATTACCATGCTGCCCCGGCATCCACCACTTTGTTGTCTTAACATCAGTCCCCAGATGCCACACTATGCCCTTGGTTAATAGCCTAAGCCCAGTTCCCCAGCCACTTCCTTCCCATTCCACTTTCCTTCCCCTAAAAGCCCTCTCACCAGTACACACACACCCAGCTGCTTGACCAAATGTAAAGTTAGATTAGGTCCCCATGGTGGGAGCCCCTTTTTGTGGGCATTTGCTTTGAGTCCTCCAATCTTCTCACCACCTACTGTGATGCTCTGACCACTTCCCTGGACCCAGTTAAAGGCAAGTGCCCCAAGTCCACGCACATCCTCTCCACGTGTGATTGATCTCTGCATAGCCCCCATAACCTGTGAGTAATGGAAGTTTTTTGTTTCCATCTGTCTCTTCTAATCACTGAAGAAGTACGCTCCATTTTAAAGGAAGTAAATTAAAACAACTTTCTTGATAATGTTCTTTAATGCACAACAGTTTCTCATTTTGATGAAATCCAGTTTAACTATTTTTTTCTCTCGCTGCATGTACTTTTGATTTCATATCTAAGAATCTATTGCCAAATCCAAGGTCATGTAGATTCCACCCTGTGGTTTCTTTGACGAATTTTATGATTGACCTCTTACATTCAGGTTGTTGTTCCATTTTTAGTTAATTTTGCTTACAGCGTTACATAGGCATCCAACATCATTCTTCTGCATGTGTAATTCCAATTGCTCCAGCACTGTTTGTTGAAGAGATTGCTGGGTTGGCACTCATCAAGAATTATTTAAACAGGGATCACATCAAATTAAAGAGCTTCTGCACAGTAAAAGAAACAATCAGCAAAGTGAAGAGACAACCCACAGAATGGGAGAAAATATTTACAAATTACCTATCTGACAAGGGACAAATAACCAGAATAAATAAGGAACTCAATGCTATAGGAAAAAAGTGTAATAATTCAAGTAAAAAATAGGCCAAAGAAGCAAAGGAACAGGAAGGCTGTAGGGAGGGTTGGGGAGGCAACCACAGACTGGATGGAGATTTAAGGATCCCTGTGATCCCCAAGATGACCCTGAGAGTATCAGTTGGGGAATTGGATGAAAATTCACAGCAGACATGCATTTTTTTGAAGAAGATGAGGAGCTGGAAACAGGAAGTTCTTCACTGAAAAAGTGACCACTTGATCTGTTATTTGGCTGACTGCAGCACCTGAGACACGCTCTGCTCTGTAACAGGGACATCTTCATCCTCTTAAAAATAATGTTCTGGCTGGGTGTGGTGGCTCACGCCTATAATCCCAGCACTTTGGGAGGCTGAGGGGGTTGGATCATGAGGTCAAGAGATCAAGACCATCTTGGCCAACATGGTGAAACCCCGTCTCTACTAAAAATACAAAAATTAGCCGGGCGTGGTGTTACTCGCCTGTGGTCCCAGCTACGCGGGAGGGTGAGGCGGAAGAATCGCTTGAACCCAGGAGGTGGAGGTTTCAGTGAGCCGAGATTATGCCACTGCACTCCAGCCTGGCGACAGAGCAAGACTCTGTCTCAAAAAAAAAAAAAAATTTTCTTTGAGACAGTGTCCCCTCTGTTGCTCAGGCTAGAGTGCAGTGGCACAGTCAAGGCTCACTGCAGCCTCTTCCTCCCCAGGCTCAGGTGATTTTCCCACCTCAGCCACCCCAGTGGCAAGGACGACAAGCATGTATCACGCCTGGTTAATGTTTTTTATTCTTAGTAGAGATGAGATATCACCATGTTCCCCAGGCTGGTCTCAAACTCCTGGGCTCAAGCAATTCTCCCACCTTGGCCTCCCAAAATGCCAGGATTACAGGTTTGAGCCACCTCAGGGAGCCACAGTTTCCTTCTTAAATGTTTTTTTTAATTATCTGTTATTACTATACTTTAAGTTCTGGGGGTACATGTGCAGAACGTGCAGATTTGTTACATAGGTATACATGTGCCATCGTGGTTTGCTGCATCCATCACCCTGTCATCTACATTAGGTATTTCTCCTAATGCTATCCCTCCCCAATTCCCCCACCCCCCTGTTATCCCTCCCCTAGCCCCCACCCCCATACAGGCCACGGTATGTGATGTTCCCCTTCTGTGTCCATGTGTTCTCATTGTTCAACATCCACTTGTGAGTGAGAACATGCAGTGTTTGGTTTTCTGTTCTTGTGTTAGTTTGCTGAGAATGATGGTTTCCAGCTTTTTCCATGTCCCTGCAAAGGACATGAACTCATTCTTTTTTTTGCTGCATAGTATTCCATGGTGTATATGTGCCAGATTTTCTTTATTCAGTCTATCATTGATGGGCATTTGGGTTGGTTCCAAGTCTTTGCTATTGTGAACAGTGCCACAGTAAACATATGTATTCATGTGTCTTTATAATAGAATGATTTTTAAACCTTTGGGTATATATCCAGTAATGGGATTGCTAGGTCAAATGGTATTTCTGGTTCTAGATCATTGAGGAATTGCCACACTGTCTTCCACAATGGTTGAACTAATTTACACTCCCACCAACAATGTAAAAGTGTTCCTATTTCTCTACATCCTCCCCAGTATGTGTTGTCTCCTGATCTTTTAATGATCGCCATTCTAACTGGCGTGAGATGGTATCTCAATGTGGTTTTTATTTGCATTTCTCTAATGACCAGTGATGATGAGCTTTTTTTCATATGTTTGCTGGCTGCATAAATGTCTTCTTTTGAGAAGTGTCTCTTCATAGTCTTCGCCCACTTTTTGATGGGGTTGTTTGCTTTTTTCTTGTAAATTTGTTTAAGTTCCTTGTAGATTCTGGATATTAGCCCTTTGTCAGATGGGTAGATTGCAAAAATTTTCTCCCATTCTGTTGGTTGCCAGTTCACTCTGATGATAGTTTCTTTTGCTATGCAGAAACTCTTTAGTTTGATTAGATCCCATTATCTATTTTAGCTTTTGTTGCCATTGCTTTTGGTGTTTTAGTCATGAAGTCCTTGCCTATGCCTATGTCCTGAATGGTATTGCCTAGGTTTTCTTCTAGGATTTTTATGGTGTTAGGTCTTATGTTTAAATCTTTAATCCATCTTGAGTTAATTTTTCTATA
>CAUYLG010049595.1:0-26081 GCA_963573385.1 Cacajao melanocephalus | reverse complement strand
TTATTTTGTAAGGCAGTGTTTTATGTGAGCCTTTATTGCGCCACCTGCACTCAAGCCTGGGCAACTTTGCTATACTTTATAAAAAAAAAAAAAAAAAAAAAAAAAAAAAGAAAAGAAAAAAGAAAGAAAAAGAAAAAACTAAAAATAGAACTATCAATAGAAATACCAACCGTAGGCCTCTTGAATTTTGGAGGCAATATACACAGTTGCACATGCTTTTACGCCCCACACACTTGCCTGCAGGGATTCTAGTTTCAACTGTACACCAGAGCAATTTCAGGCTGCACTGCAGGCTTCCCAAGCACTGGTCCACTTTATCCAGCAGACCCAATGATACTCAGCGTGTCCATGTTAAATATCATGCTATTTACTGGAAGCCTCTGGCAGGCACCAACAGAAGATGCAGAGTACAGCCCTCTGGTATTCCATAGTAAATCCATGCCTCTCGTGCAGATTAACTTTTTCTTTTGTGGTTTGCCACCAGCGCCGTGACAGAGAATGAACAACAAATCATGGGACATCAAGTCACTAAGGCAGAACTGAGTAATTTCAGACTTTACAGTCTGCAAAGTATGAAGTACATACTGTCAGCCCTTATCAAACACAAGTTGTCAGCTCCTCCTCTGGATCCAATTGCAAGTTTGTAGAAATCCCATGAAATAAAGGAATATTTACACACACCATGGGAATCCAAAGAAATATTTGATTGTATGACTTTCTAAGAGAATGTGACTCTGTGAAAGTCAACATACTAGACGATAATAACTGTTCTAGGTAAACAGACACTGAAGACACTAGAAATTGTAATGCAAAAATCTTGAATGGATCTTAGATCCAAAAACACCTAAGAGCATTTGTTAGATCAATGCGGAGAATTTTAGTTATTACACAAAGCAGACATTTCATGACATTATTTTTTATTTAAGTGAAATACCAGTACTGTGGTTTTAGTATGACAACGCCTTTTTTTTAGGAGATGCATTACCAAGTATTTAAAGGTCAAGTATGACATGTGCAATTCATGCTCAATTTACACTCAAATTGTTCACCACAAGATTTATTTACTTGAGGAGAAAGAAAACAAGCACAATGCTAAAAAATAAATAAATAGATCTACTAAACTGGGTGTGTTAGATGTTCAAGTTTTCCTTAGGATCAAATTTTTCAGAAAAAAAATGTGATAACTACACTTAGACCAAACATGCTGTTAAGAAGAAGAAATTCTATAGATACCACTTTATTACACTAATACCAGAATAATATTCTAATTATAATAAATAATCCTAGTATCAGTGTAATCAAATCTCCATCCTTTCTTCTTTAAGGCCCCTATTTTGAAGCTCTGTGGGGAAGTACAGACTGGGCAACTTCACATGAAGAGAATACCTGAGTATTATCGCCTTTCTTTTTTTTATTTTTTTTTGAGACAGAGTTTTGCTCTTGTCGCCTAGGCTGGAGTGCAGTGGCGGGATCTCGGCTCACCGCAACTTCCGCCCCCCGGGGTTCAAGCGATTCTCCTGCCTCAGCCTCCAGAGTAGCTGTATAAGATACAATATAGTTCTCCGACTTTCTCTTCAAAAGTTCAGCCTGTTAACTTCCCTGTTCTTTGTTCTCAAACTCAACTTTCTTGTTCTCCACGCCTCCTTGCCTCTAGTTAACTATAAACAACCTTCCCGTCAGCTCTAATCAATAACTCACATCTGTTCCCTTGGCTACCCACTCTACAACTATTACAACCTTCAAAACCGCATGTCCCAATATTGTGACTCACACATCCCCTTCCCTTCTTTATTTGGGGAAAATATTCACAAATAGCCAATAGGGTCAGTTTACACTCTGCGGTCCGACCCCAACTCTTGGGGGAGTGACATGGAGGTAGGAACCCTGCCTCAGAGATAAAACCCCTTACCCTCCCTTACCCGGTGTCCTCCTGCCAATGCTCCAGCCGCGAAACGCACCCTTCTGCAGAAATGCCTTGCTTAGAAAACTTTTGCCTGAGTGCTGGTTTCACTTTGCAGCACCGAGCATTTTATTTATCTCCAACAGCTGGGATTACAGGGGCCCGCCACCACGCCTTGCTAATTTTTGTATTTTTAGTAGAGACAGGGTTTCATCATGTTGGCCAGGTTGGTCTGGGACTCCTGCCCTCAGGTGATACGCCGCCTCGGCTCCCAAAGTGTTGTGATTACAGGCGTGAGCCACCGTGCCCAGCCAGCTTTCTTTAGTAGAAAAGCTTGGAGCTGGTAACAACTGGGAAAAAAATAAAGTCCAAGAAAATAAAAATTAAAAACCAAAGGCTTACAGTCTACACGTGTTCATAATATATAAAAAAAAACAGGCACACCCTAAACCACTGTATTTTTTCCATCTGAATGTAATGTGTCAAAAATAAGTAAATGACATAAAGACAACGCCAGATTCTCAGATGAGACATTTTTTTTTTAGCAAAGAATGGAAATCAGACCTCTCCTGAAACCAGTCTTCTGCCGGTGCTCACCAGGAACACGCCGGAATCGCCAGGTTCCTGAGGCCGGAGAATGTGCGGCCGGAGCCAATCTCACTAGAAAGACAGATATCCTCTTCCTTTCAGAAAGAAAAAATTCACAAAGGCTGCTTTCCAAGATTTTGAAGAGGGGAGCACAGAGGATAGAAACCCTCCAGAAAACACCCCGCGGAGGAGGGACAAACACACTTCCCGAGCCGGCTCCTGACAGGGACCGACCGAGCGTGCCTACTCTCGGAACTGGCCGCGCCGGGAGGAAGGACAGCCCCTGGAGAAGCGATGGAAACGAGCCGGATCCGAGAGGCTCCTGGGCGACCAGGCCCAATCCTTCCTTTGCCTCCCCACTGCTATCTCCGAGACCTCGAAGCAGGCAGAACTCACCACAGCCCGGCGAACTCCACCACCATAAACGCGAAATGCCACAGAATACTCGGAGCCAGCGCCGGAAGGAAAAGACGACGGTGGCGCGCTGACGTAACTTCCGTTCTGAGCCGGGCCGGGCGGGGCTCCTGGGCTGGAGTTTCAGCCGCTTACGACCGGGTGGAACACAGAATTTCTATTCTAGTTTCTTCCCGGGTGGGTGCGGAAGGGGCCTCGGGTTGGCTCGGGGAGCAGGATGCAGAAACAAGTTCAGAGAAAAAGGTGAGGTTAGAACTGGGTCTCTGGACGGAACTGTGGGTTGGGGCCCCTACTCGGGAGCGGTTTAGAGGTGGGACCCGGCCTAGCCCGCGGCTCAGGTGGCCAGATGGGCTGGAGGGCCGGTATGTGGCCTAGGACGCACCCCAGAAGATGCTCCTCCAAAACTTTTCCTGGGCGGGCGCAGTGGTTCACGCCTGTAATTCCAGCTCTTTGGGAGGCTAGGCCGGTGGATAGCTTGAGTCCAAGAGTTCGACACCAGCCTGAGCAAAATAGCAAGCCCCTATTTCTTTTTTTTTTTTGAGACGGAGTCTACCTCTGTTGCCCAGGCTGGAGTGCAATGGCGCGGTCTTGGCTCACTGCAACCTCTGCCTCCCAGGTTAAAGCGATCCTCCTGCCTCAGCCCCCCAGTAGCTGGGATTACAGGCACGCGCCACCATGCCTGGCTAATTTTTGTATTTTTAGTAGTGACGGGGTTTCGTCATGTTGGCCAAGCTGGTCTCGAACTCCTGGACCTCCGGTGATCCACCCGCCTGGGCCTCCCAAAGTGCTGGGATTACAGGGGTGAGCCACCGCGCCCACACACACATACACTGCCAGGCCACCGCGCCAGCCCGATCCTGTCTCTGTTAAAAAAATATATATGTATATGGCCAGGCACGATCTCAGCTCACTGCAACCTCCGCTCCTGGGTTCAAGTGATTCTCCTGCCTCAGCCTCCCAAGTAGCTGGGATTACAGTCACCTGCCACTATACCTAGCTAATTTTTTGTATTTTTAGTAGAGAGGGGCTTCACCATGTTAGCCAGGCTCATCTCAAACTCCTGACCTTGTGATTCACCCGTCTCAGCCTCCCAAAGTGGTGGGATTATAGGGATGAGCCACCACGCCAGGCCACGTTTTCAATATGTTTTCTATAAATCTTTATTTATTTTGTCTTCATCAAGTAAGTATTTCTGGCTGGGCATGGTGCCTCATGCCTGTAATCCCAGCACTTTGGGAGGCCAAGGTGGGAGGATCGTTTGAGGCCAGGAGTTTGAGACCAGTCTGGGCAACATAGGAAAACACCATCTCTATTTTTTAAAAAAAATGTTTTTAATGTATTTTTTGTTAGTTTGTTTGAGACAGAGTCTCACTCTGTCGCCCAGGCTGAAGTGCAGTAATGTGATCTTGTCTCACTGTAGCCTCTGCTTCCAGGTTCAAGCAATTCTTCCAATTCTTCTGCCTCAGCCTCCCAAGTAGCTTGGACTACAGGCCCAGACCACCATGCCCAGCTAATTTTTGTATTTTTAGTAGAGACAGGGTTTCACCATATTGGCCAGACTGGTCTTGAACTCCTAAACTGGTGATCCTCTTGCCTCGGCCTCCCAAAGTGCTGGGATTACAGGCATGAGCCACTGTGCCCAGCCACAAATATGTATTTCTATTGTTATTTTTCTGATCTTACCATGTGGGCCAGCACCACATTTCGTATGTTTTAAAATAGCACTGATACCAGATATACTCCCCACATTTATTCAGAAATGTAACATAATCCCAGTAAAAATACAAAAGTTTTTTCTGGAGTTAGGTACATTGATACTAAAAGTTTATGTGGAAGAACAAAATCTGATAATAACCAAGAAAAGTAAAACAAGACTGGGTGTGGTGGCTCACACATATAATCACAGTACTTTGGGAGGCTGAGGTGGGTGGATCATGAGGTCAGGAGATGGAGACCATCCTGGTCAACATGGTGAAACCACGTCGCTACTAAAAATACAGAAATTAGCTGGGGGTAGTGGCATGCACTTGTAGTCCCAGCTACTTGGGAGGCTAAGGCAGGAGAATCGCTTGAACCCAGGAGGCAGAGGTTGCAGTGAGCCAAGATCATGCCATTGCACTCCATTCTGGGGAGAGGGAGACCTCGTGTCAAAAAAGAAAAAAAGAAACAAAATAAAAACAAAAGAAATGATGAATAACAGATATTAAAACATACTATTGACAGCTTTCACACGACGGAAAGAATTATTGTAAAATAAAAATAAAACATACTACAAAGCCTCTGTAATTAAAACTATGTGGCACTACCACATGAAGCAGAAACAGACTAATAAAATATCTAAAAATAGACTCAAGAACATGTAGAAATTTCATTTGTAAATGTGGTATTTTGCCAGGCATGGTGGCTCACACCTGTAATCCTAGCACTTTGGGAGGCCAAGGCGGGAGGATCACTTGAGTTCAAGAGTTCAAAACCAGCCTGGCCAACATAGTGAAACCCCATCTCTACTAAAAATACAAAAAATTGTCTGGGCATGGTGGCTCACACCTGTAATCCCAGCACTTTGGGAGGCCAAGGCGGGTGAATCACCTGAGGTCGGGAGTTCCAGACCAGCCTGACCAACATGAAGAAACCCTGTCTCTACTAAAAATACAAAATTAGCTGGCTGTGATGACTCATGCCTATAATCCCAGCTACTCAAGGGGCTGAAGCAGGAGAATCACTTGAACCCGGGAGGCAGAGGTTGCAGTGAGCCAAGATCATGCCATTGCACTCTAGGCTGGGCAAGAGCGAAACTCAAAAAAAAAAAAACAAAAAGTGATGTCTCAGATTGATGGGGCAAAAAATGCCATTTGTAAGGTCTAATATAGGTGCTTAGCCATTTGAGAAAAGATGAAATTAAAACTATACATCACAGCATATACAAGAATAAACTCCAAATGGACTAGGGATCTAAATGTGAAAAATGAAACCATACCCATATGTAGGGTGTTCACGTGATTTCTTGGCTGAGTAAGGAAAAGGATGTGACCACAAGGTGGCAATAGCACACAAGCTTTATTTGGGGTGTGCTTTGACAGGTCAGCAGTGGCAGGAGGTAGCAAACAGCAGGAGAGTATCCACAGGCTTCTACTGGAGGGTTGCTGCGCAGAAAGGGTAGAAAGGAAGGGAGACTCCCAGAGGAGAAAGGGAATGAAAGGAGGCTTATATGACTAAGTGACGATGCTCAGCACCCTGGCAGCATTATCTTCCAGTTTAAAAGCTCTCAAGGGCCAGGTGAGGTGGCTTACGTTTGTAAACCTCACGGCTTTTCTTGCCTTGGTATATCCCAACCACCAAGGAAACAGATTGCCACCTTCACAACATCTCTTATCTTAGTCTGTGCACAGAGTTACCTGGTCAGTGTGGTATGTGATGATCTTTTCCCCCATGTTGCCAGCTGTATTGCTGAGAATCCAGGTTTATTCATCACACTGGGTGTGTCTCAATTTCTTACCCCTGAGGCCGCCGCAACGATGCGGCGAGGCAAAGCTCCTCACGGGAGAGGACTGGAACCCGTTCCCTAGAGGAGAATGGGAATCATGGATGAACTCCCAAATTTGTTAGAGGTAAAATTTTTGGTGTCGCAAAGAAAATAGCACTTGAATATGAATTTTCTCAACAAGGTAGTTTTACTTTCTGCAGAAAGGGTGCTTCTCAGAAGCTTAATTGTCACAAGAGCACATCCAACAAAGAAAAGCAGAAAATTTTATCCCTGATGCAATGGGTACTGACTGCTGTGTCCTATCTCCATTGGCTGGAGCTAAACTGCACAATCTAGACTGATCCTGATTGGCTAAAACTAAAACTTCCCTGAAGAGATAAACGCACCATGGAGACCAAAGAAAAAAAGAGGATTGCTTACAGAAAACTAGGAGAATAATATCATTTCCACATAAGGAAAAGGCATATGCTGTAAGCCAGGGAATGCCTGGGCATGTTCAAACATGTCTAAGCAGGCTATAGGCCAGAACAAATAACTTGGTTAGGCTGGGCGCAGTGGCTCACACCTGTAATCCTAGCACTTTGGGAGCCCCAGGTAGGTGGATCACCTGAGGTCAGGAGTTCAAGTCCAGCCTGGCCATCATGGTGAAACCCCATCTTTAAAATAATAATAATAATAATAATAATAACTTGGTTAAAGTAGAAGGACATGGAAGGTACTTATTCCCTTACTATATTTAACGGCTACAAAGGGCTTAACAAAGAGTTATTAGCAAAAAGCAAGGAAGCTTAAAGGAAATTAGTTTTTAAATGAGACTATTTCCTCTGAAATCTAGGTGGAGGCTTCCAAGCCTCAAATAATAATAATGATAATTAAAAGACTATTATTTCTAACACTTATCACTTATTCTTTAACAAAAAGGGAAACTTTGAAGAGGAACTTTTAACTTTTCACAGAAGGAAGGAAGGGAGGAAGGAAGGAAAGGAAGGAAAAGAAGGAAGGAAGGAACGGAAGGAAAAAAGGAAGAAAGGAAAAATGAAAAAATATTGGCAAGCAAATTCCAACCCCATGATAAGAAAATAGTAAACCCAGTGGCATCTACTCCATCTACTCCAGCCAGCTTAGCTCTGGCTGATTTGTATCTTTGTGTTTGTGCATTCACCATTATGGATGATGCCTGGAATTTGCTCAAAGGTATGCTCAAGACTCTCTCAGACACATTCTCTCCCAAAGAGGTAACATTCTCCTGTTCTTAAGGATAAAGCTGCAGCCTGAGTGGAAGACAAATAAAACCCTCTGTTCTGACCAACTAGAGAATGCAGTGGGGGGACAGACAGCAGCCACACAAGACACCAGTCAATTATGTGGGCCTCTGCAACTCTGGATATGGCTGAGTTTCTACTTTCAGGTAAGGAGAGCCATTCTGAGGGCTTCCAGCATACCCTTCTGTCTCAGTTCATCCAACCAGGTTCAGGGGCCAATTAAAAAAATCTGAGAGAGGCTGGGGGTTCTGTCTTAAACTGCTTTGAAATAAATGCCTGGCGGGTCTTAAAATTCTAACCTCTAACATATTAGTCCATTTTCAAATTGCAATGAAGAAATACCAGAGATAGGGTACTTTATGAAGAAAAGGAGGTTTAATGGACTTGCAGTTCCACATGGCTGGGGAGGCTTCAAAATCATGGCAGAAGGTGAAGGAGGAGCAAAGGCACATCTTACGTGGCAGGAGGCAAGAGAGTCTGTGCAGGGGAACTCCATTTATAAAACCATCAGATCTCATGAGACTTACAAGAACACCATGAGAAAACCCAGCAGCTACTTGGTTAGCAGAAGCCTCTTGAGGATGGACTTGCAAACCTCAGTTCTGCTGGTTTCTACTGGTCAAAGCAAGTCATAAGACTGGCTCACATAAAAAGGAAAAGAGACAGATTCCACGTTCAGATAGTAATATGAAAGACTTGTGGCCATCTGTAATCTACCACAGGGTGTCACTGGGCATAACTGTGTCAAGGGGCTTATTCTTTTTGCCACCAGATCTGCCTAGTGGCTTGGGTGACAATGTACTTCCTTCTGGGTCTCTCTGCAAGTGCAGTAAGTGTATATGGGAATCACTTTATTCAAACAGCCCAGTACTCTTTGTTGGAAAGAAAAGGTATTAATGAAGAGTTAAATTTAAATTTGTAATTTGTTTTATGGTGGCAATGAAAAGTAATATACACATTTCAAACATCAAGAAAAAATAAATTAAAATATGATCAATACAAAGAGAGGGGAATACAATGAAACAGAAAAAATGATGCTAGAAATTAATCCCAATTTATTACTAATTAAATTATATGTAAGGCACTAAATGTGCATCATGGTTGTTAATTAGGATTTTTCAAGTATTCAGACTTTTTAAAACTCCAGCTCAAGTATGTATAAAGACACATTTTCAAAAAAAGGTTCAGAAAGACTAAGAAGTAAAGGAAAATCAAGCTGATGCAACTATATAAATATCTAACAGAATTAGTGAAATAGAAAACAGACTAGAGGCCGGGTGCAGTGGCTCATGCCTGTAATCCTAGCACTTTGGAAGGCCGAGGTGGGTGGATCACCTGAGGTCAGGAGTTCAAGACCAGCCTGGCCATCATGGTGAAACCCCATCTAAAAAAAAAAAAAAAAAAAAAAAAAACAGACTAGAAATAGTGTAGACATTTCAAGCCAAGCATTATCTGAAAGAAGTCGCAAAACTAGATACTTTCTAAAAAAGATTAACACAAAAAAAAGAAAAAGAATGCACAATTAATAAGTCATCACAGAATGCAAAAGGAGATTGAAGTTATACAACCAGCAAACATAAAAAATACAAAACGTATAAATTTTTGCTACACATTCAAAAATAAAAAGATGCTTAAAAGATATGGCAAATCCTACTTTTCTGTTTTTTTGTTTTCTTTTGTTTTTGAGATGGAGTTTGCTCTTATCGCCCAGGCTGGAGTGCAATGGCGTGATCTCAATTCACTGCAACCTCCCCCTCCCAGGTTGAAGCAATAGTAACCACCACCTCTCCCAGATAATTTTATTTATTTATTTATTTATTTGCCATTTCCGTCTTCAACATTTCCAGCTGATATTTTTTGTATTTTTAATAGAGACGGGGTTTCACCACGTTGGCCAGGCTGGTCTCAAACTCCTGACCTCAGGTGATCTGCCTGCATCAACCTCCCAAAGTGCTGAAATTATAGGCATAAAGTACCACACTGGGCCCTGAGTTGTCTTATAACCATTAACAAAAATAGCTTAAAATTGCTGCAGAAAAAAAGGCACCTAAAAGAATACCCTAGATCTATGTAATGAATTCTACCCTTCACAGGGGGATAACATTTTTTTTTATAACAGAGTTTCGCTCTTGTTGCCCAGGCTGAAGTGCAATGGCATGACCTTGGCTTACTGCAACCTCAACCTCCCAGGTTCAAGCGATTCTCCCCACCACCTCCCAAAGTGCTGGGATTACAGGCATGAGCCAGCACTCCCAGTCTGACCACATTTGTTTAGAAAAGTGTCCTCCCATGCATTCACTCATTCAAGTTTTTTGTTTTGTTTGTTTTTTTAAGATGGAGTCTTGCTATGTTGCCTAAGCTGGTCTAGAACCCCTTGGCTCAGGCAATCCTCCCAAGTAGCTAGGACTATAGGCATGCATTACTGCATAGTTTCATTGAAGTATTTATTAGGTACCATATGGGCCAGGTGCAGTTCTAGGTACTTGAGTTTTATCAGTAAATAAACAAGATAATCACAGAAGATGTGCAGGAAGCATTTAATAAATTCAAAAGAAATTCAACCTAACAAATTATAAAATATTGGGAAACCAATCATCATGTTAAAAACTGGATTTAAAAAAAAAAAAACCTTTCCTATAGGCAATAGCATCTTCAAAAAATAAAAAACAAATACACACTTACAGCCAAGCCAATAAAATGGAGCTCATCTCTCACCAGAACTGCAAAGACAAGTATACTGGTATTACTACTTTTAGTTGGTGTTGTGCTGGAGGTTGTAATCAATCCAGTAAAGCAAGAAAAAAAGTACGTGTGTGTGTGTGTGTGTGTGTGTGTGTGTGTGTGTGTGTGTATCTTCACGGATGCCCAGACTCCTCAGGCAACCATGAAGAAGTTGTATTCAGAACCTGTAGGTTTAATTCCAGACCCTGCAGATGACCTATAAGGCCAATCCATGAGCCATTACTACTCCCACAAGGCATTTAGGACAAATCTGATTGTTAAATACAGTGAGTTCCAAGTTCTCTTCAAAGAATCCAGGTATCAGTATGTTCAACTCCCTTATTCTTTGTTTTCCATTTTAAAGTTTAACTTCCTTGTTCTCTTCATCCCCTTCCTCCTAGTTTTAGTAAACAACCTTCCCACCAGTTCTGATCAGTAGTTCACATCTGTTCCCCTGGTTACCTGCAGCTATTCCTCTTGCCTAAACCATGTCCTACTCACACATCCTCCTCCTAACCCATGTATTTAGAGTCCTGACTCATCCTGGTCACCTGCTCTGACCTGAGTCACTTTTAGTTACCTGTTCCCTTTCCTGCCAAAACTGCTCACCCCTGCCACTCTAGATCATACCCCTGCTCTCTTTAAAATAGGCAATCAGAATTAGTTTAGACTGTGTGAGCCAACACTACCCAATACAGGAATGACACAGCAGTAGGGGCTACCTGTGTCATGGATGAGAGACCCGTCCCCTCCCTTGTTCAGGTGTGCTCTAACCATTGCTCCATCTGTGAGACACACCCTTCTATAGAAGTAAATTGCCTTGCTGAGAAAAATGTATGTTCAAATGTAGGGCTGAAGACCCCACAGGGTTGGGTGTGCCTTATGCTGTGCTGAGGTGCAGGATCTGAGAAATAAAGAGACAGGACACAGAAGTACAAAGAAAACGCAGCTGGGCTTAGGGGGCCACACCATCTAGGAGTGGAGTCAGGTGAGGCCCCGAATGTCCAGAAGCATGAGTATTTATTGTGTATAGGTTAGGGGGCAGGGCAGTGAGTGAAATCATCTTTAAGGATAGTGATAGGGTCGTGAGCAATAAAACATGGGGTCCACCCCTATTAGGTCACCTAGGCCAGGAGGTGCAGTGCACAGCAAGGGGCCCGTTCCCATGAAGGCAAGGGCCATGTGCAGTAAGGGGTCCACCCCCATTAGGTCACTGAGGCTTGAAGGTGGGCTGTGCGCAGTGAAGAGGGTGCAGTGTGCAATACTTCTATCTATGGGCAAACTACTTCTAAGAAGATTTATGGGAGGATGCTTTAAGTCTCACAGTAGTGACAGAGCTGTCAAGTTTTCCACCACCTTCTGGCAGCTTCCAATGAGTTCTATGGGAAGATGCTTTTCGAGCAGTACAGTAGCAAGAGCTGATAAAGTTCACAGTCACCAAGGTGGATTGCCAGCCTGAGGGCAGCCTTCCACAAGAACTGGAGCAAGGTCCTACAACTCCTTTATCAGGAGGAGTGGCTCTTGCCTCAAGCCTGCCATACAGCGGGTATCTTTACGATACTGAATGCTGGCACCTGAGCCATGCATTTTTGTTCTGGTATAAGTGTTTTTCCCTTAAATCATGCTCTGCACTGTGTTTGCTCTATGCAGTCCTCTGATTATAAGCTGCTTATTCCTTAATTCATGCTTTGTACTGTGTCCACTCTAGGCATTCCTCCAATTATGAACTAAGATATAATTATATATATATGTAGGGAAATATTCTTTAGGCACTCATACTATCAACTATTATATGATTATATATAGAGGATTATATAAATGGATTCTTCAAGCCCTAATTCTATAAACTAATATATGCTTATATAAAGGATTATATAAAAGGAAATAGCTGAGTAGTACCACTATAAACTGAGATACTCTTCAAGCCCTGACTGTGCCAGGGTTCTGCTTAGGTCTCTTTCCTCAGTGCCCATATGGGGGTTACCCACATTCAAGTGCTACTTCTTTTTTGGCACCAAAAATTTGTTTCTTACACTTTGGTGGCGCCTATGGGGAAGACATTCTCCTCTAGGGGCGGTCTCCAGTCCTCTCTCGTGAGGAGATGTGTCCTGCTGCCTTGTTGCAGTGGCCTCAGGGGTAAAGAATCAAGACCACGACTAAAACTGGACTCTCGGCAATGTGGAAAGAAACCATCCGGTGACCTGGGGGAACAGATCCTTGCATACCAGGGCAGCCAGGTACCTCTGTGCACAGACCAAGGTAAGAAAAGTCATAGGGGTGACAAAGTGTTTCCTTGGTGGTTGGGACCAAGGTAAGAAAAGCTGCGGGGGCAGTGAAGTGTTCCTTGGTTGGAACATACCGAGGCAAGAAAAGCTGCAGAGGCGGTAAAGTATTCCTTTGTCAGGGTTACAAGTGTGTGAAAAGGCAGGCAAAAAATCTCCAGTAGGGGGGATTAAGCCTCACATAGACCTCCAGTAGTAGGAAAGGTGAGAAAGTTCCAACAGGAGAAATTGAGCCTTACCCCAAAAGCTGAGAAATTTTCAGCAGGGGAAATTGAGCCTTACCCAAAAAGGAGAGAAATCTCCAACAGGGGAGATGGAGCCTCACCCCAAAACCATACCCCAAGTAAGGTAAGGGATTAAGAAAAAAATAGAGCTATCAACAATAATATTCCCCCAATAGTTCCCTAGGCCTAATATTAAAATATTAGAATAATGAAAGGACAAAAAAAAATCTTAGAGGAGACAGAAGTTAAATCATTCCTCCCTTCCCTAAAGTTGCTTACCACTGCAGACAAAGAACACATTCATCCCGACGTATGCTCAAAAGACAGGAATTGAGCAAAGTTAGATTCCTCCGATTGATGATAAATTAAAAACCGCTAGGAATATAGTAAAGAGAAAGCAATACCTTGTACTTTTAAAAGCCAGGGTAAAATAAAAAGCTGTAATTAAAGGTCTTCTCCAGGACAGGCTTCTTGAACCCTGTTTGTCCCCCTATAACACTCCAAAACTAACTGTAAAGAAGCCAGATGGGTCATACCTGTTAGTGCGAGACCTAAGAGGTATTAATCAGGATAGTCCAAACTACACACCCAGTTGTTCCCAATCCTCATACTATTATCAGTAGAATCCCATACAGTCACCACTGGTTTACAGTAATAGATATAAAAGATGCCTCCTGGCCAGGCGCAGTGGCTCATGCCTGTAATCCTAGCACCTTGGGAGGCTGAGGTGGGTGGATCACCTGAGGTCAGGAGTTCAAGACCAGCCTGGCCATCATGGTGAAACCTCATCATATATATATATATATATATATATATATATATATATATATATATATATATATATATAAAAGATGCCTCCTGGGCTTGTTTGTTAGTAGAGGGCAGCCAGAATCTATTTGCCTTTGAGTGAGAAGACCCTCACTCTGGTCGCAAACAGCAATACTGATGGACAGCCATATTCCAAAGGTTTATGGAGTCTCCAAATTTATTTAGTCAAATATTAGAACAAGTCATTTAATTAGCAAAGGTAAACAGAAAATCGAGCTTGATCAGATTAAAGGTATCATATCCTTATATCTGCCAGAGACTAAGAACTTAACAAAGTTTTAGAATTAGTTGAATACTATCTTTGGATAGACTCTTAGGCCCTAGAAACAAAACCCTTACACAAAAAGCTCATGCAGGACGGACCAAACCCCCTCATTTGGCAATTATCAGAAATCCAACAGGTGGAAAGGTTAAAACATCTGTTAGTAACTGACCCTGTTCTAGCTTTACCCTCCTTAAAGCAGCCATTCCGTCTTTTTGTCAGTGTAAACAAGGGCGTAGCCTTAGGAATACTTACCCAAAAGCAGAGGCCACTGGCAACCTGTAGCCTTCTTATCAAAAATTCTTAAGCCAGTAACCCATGAATGGCCCACATGCATTCAATCTATAGCGGCAACTGCTTTGATAACAGAAAAAAAACTTTTGGAGAAAACCTCATTGAGAGCAGAACTAGCTTTAGTCAGAAGGCAGAAAGGTAGCTTACTGACTCAAGAATCTGAAAGTATGAGGCTTTCTGTTAGAAAAAGATGATTTAGGCCGGGTGCGGTGGCTCCTGCCTGTAATCCCAGCACTTTGGGAGGCTGGAGCAGGCAGATCACGAGGTTAGGAGTTCCAGACCAGTCTTGCCAACACGGTGAAACCCTGTAGCTACTAAAATTACAAAAATTACCTGGACATGGTGGCGGTTGCCTGTAATCCCAGCTACTAAGGAAGCTGAGACAGGAGAATGGCTTGAACCCAGGAGGTGGAGGCTGCAGTGATCCGAGATCGCACCACTGCACTCCAGCCTGGGCGACAGAGTGAGACTCCACCTAAAAACAAACAAACAAAACAATCCCAGCAGGTTTCCTAACAGGAAATCCAAATCTAAAGAGAGAGCACACATGTTTAGATGTAACTGACTACCATACAAAGGTCTGACCAGACCTAGAATAACTCCCTTCAGGATGGAACAACATTTATTTATAGATGGTTCCTCCCAGGTGACTGAGAGGAAGACTCAGTAAGTATTCAGTAATTGATTTAAAAAAAAAAAACTCTTGTAGAAATAGTCAAGAAAATTGCCTAATAATTGGTCTGCCCAAACTTGTGAGCTGTTTGCACTCAGCCAAACCTCAAAGTACTTGCAGAACCAGGAAGGAAACATCTATACTGATTGTAAGTACACCTTTGGAGTGGCTCATACATTTGGAAAAATTTGGACTGTATGAGGTCTCATTAATAGTAAAGGTCAGGACATTGCTCATAAGGAACTAATCACCCAAGTATTAAATAATGTTCAGTTGCCAAAAGAAATACCTATTGTCCATGTCCCCGGACACCAGAAAAGTCTTTCTTTTAAAAGTCGAGTAAATAACGTAACAAATCAGATAGCCAAACAAGCTGCCGTTTCTTCTAAAATGCCTATTTTTCACTTAACTTCTTACCTTTCTCCTCCTACCATGATCCCCATTTTCTCTTCCACTAGAAAAAAAGAAAAACTAATAGGTGCTAAAGAAAATTCAGAAGGAAAATGGATATTGCCAGACCAGAGAAAAATGTTATCTAAACCCCTTATGAGGGAAATCTAGTCCCAAGCGCATCAAAGGACTCATTGGGGGCCCCAAGCCATGTGGGACACAGTCCTCAGAGTTTTGGGGTACACAGGAATTTATACCCTGACCAAACAGGTTACACAGTTGCTTAGTATGTAAGAAAACTAATAAACACACTATAAAAAGATTATCCCTTGGGGGAAGGAGTCCCGGCTGAAGCCCATTTTAAAGTATCCACATTGATTACACAGAGATGCCTCCAATTGGTCGTCCAAAGTATTTATTAGTAATGGTAGATCACTTTCCTCGTTGGGTAAAAGCTATTCCCTTTCAAGTACAACTGCTCATAATGTAGTCCAGGCATTATTTTAAAATACTATACCCAGGTTTAAATTAATTTAAAAATACATTGATTCAGATAATAGGACTCATTTCATTGCACAAGTCATTAAAAAATTAGCCCAGGTACAGGATATAACATGGAAATATCATACTCCCTGGCACCCACCTTCATTAAGAAGAGTGGAAAGAATGAACCAAACTCTAAAAAGCCACCTAACCAAATTAGTTGTAGAGACCCAGCTGCCATGGACTAGATGCCTTCCCATTGCCCTGTTGAGAATCTGAACTGCTCCTCAGAGAGATCTTGGCCTATCGCCTTATGGAATGTTGTATGGGTTCCCCTATTTGCACTCCACTGCTAACAGTCCCAAGTTCAAAGAAAAGATCAGTTTCTCAGAAATTATATACTTGGTTTATCTTCCACTTTCTCCTCCCTCAGAACTAAAAGTCTTTTAGCACAAGTACCACCTCTGGAGTTTCAAAAGATCAACATCAGCCTGGGGATCATGTCCTCATCAAAAGCTGGAAGGAGAAAAAGCTCGAATCAACCTGGGAAGGACCTTACCTAGTGCTCCTAACCTCAGTCCAGACAGCAAAAAAACAAAAAAACACCATCACACTTAAGTCAAGAAAGCGCCGCCCCCTCCAGAGTCATGGGCCATAGACCCAAGGAAAAACCCTGCCAAACTAAAGCTGAGAAAAAATTAACTCTTTCATCTATTTTATTACTCCTTCTTTCCTCACTCTATTGCCGACCACCTCGATATTAATGTAACCAAGTCAATTCACCTCAAAGTATCACATTTGATGCTTGCCTTGTTATACCCTGTGGAGACTTGTCGAGTCAACGACAACTCTCCATTTCAGAAAAGTACCTCTGTCCTTCCTTGCTTTCCTCAGACTGGACCTTAGTCAATCATGATCATTTAGTCTGGGAAGGTTTCAATGAAGATCCCACTATCAACTGGGAGTCTTGCCCTCCCGAGACAGAGCTTTTATACCATAGTTGGCCCAACATTCTATGGACTACTGAAGAACAAGGATGAACTGCCCCAACTAGTAGTTGTCGTTTCCTAAAGCTATACATTCATTTTAGCAAAGAGCTTCCGTTGTCAGCTAAACCAATGTAATCCAGTACAGATGACCATCCCTGCTCCCCAAAGTTCTTCCCCTTCATTAAGCTGTTTCTATAGTATAGGAGCAGAACTCTCAGGGAAGGAGCCCATATGATCCTTTGAAATGCGCTTTATTTGTTCCCCACCTCCTGCACCCCCTTCTCCCTCTCCTAAGTTCTCCGCTAACCAAACCTTTTCTCGTTATATACCCAATGATGAAACCAAAGTAGTTGTAGAAGTTTAAGATTTAAAACAAACTATACCAATTAAAACAGGGTAGGAGGATGCAAATGCTTGGCTGGAATGGATTAAATATTCTGTTTGCACGCCAGAAAAAAGCAACTGTTACGCTTGTGTGACAGGCAGTCCAGAGACCTAAACTGTTCCCTTCCCACATGAGTGGTCCTCTCACGGACTGGGCATAAGCTGTATGGTAGCTCTCTTCCAGAACCCCAAAGCCTGGGGTGAGGAGTCATGCAAGACTCTTTCACTGCTGATCCCTGAAGTCAAAAGCCCTGTGGGTCAGCCCCTGAGGGCCATCTGGCCTCCAGCTCCTAATGCTGACTTTACCTCATGCATTTCATAGCAGGAGGAAAAGTAAGCATTCCTTGGAGACTTAACAGGGTGCAGTGAAACCAAGCCTTTTCAAGGGCTTAACAATCGAGTCTGCCCTTGTTCATCCCCAAGCAGATGGGTGGTAGTACTGCAGGGGACTGACTATTCCTGGGTATTCTGCCAAGTAATTAGAGTGGCACTTGTGCTCTAGTCCAGTTGGCCATCCCTTTCACCTGCACATTCTGTCAACACGATAGAAAAGAAAATCATAAAAGTAGTGCCCCACATGGGTCCTTTGACCCCCACGTCTATATTGGCACCATTAGAGTTCCACGAAGCATACCAGATGAATTTAAAGCCCAAAATCAAATAGCTGCAAAATTTAAATCTGTGCTGTTTTGGTGGTCAACTATAAAGAAGAATGGAAAATTAAATAAATTATATTTAATATAATCAACAAAGGTTTGTTAACTATACAAAAGATGCCATTAAAGGAATAGCTCAACGATTAGGCCCCACCAGTCAGATGGTTTAGGACAACAGAATGGCCCTAGATATATTATTAACCAAAAAAAGGTGGGATTTGTGATATGATTAAAACTCCATGTTGCACCTTCATCCCAAACCGCACTGCCCCTAAGGGGAGCATAAAGAGGGCCTTACAAGAACTTACCACTTTATCCAATAAATTAGCTAAAAATTCTAAAGTCAATAACCTTTTCTCAGGATGGCTAGAAATAGAAATTATAGCCTCAATTCTTACTTCTCTCGCAGCTGTAGTAGGTGTACTCATTCTTGTCAGGTACTATGGCATAGCATGCATCTGTGGGCTGGTGCAAAGACTGAAAAACATCTCCCTTAACTCTCCTCCACCTTATTCAAGAAGCTTTTTCTTTTAGAAAATCAAGTAGAACAACCAAGCCAAGACATGTTAAGGAAGTTGGAAGAGAAAAATCTGTATATTTCAAGACGGGGAATTGTTAAATACAGTGAGTTCCAAGTTTCTCTTTAGAGAATCAGTATGTCAGTATGTTCAGCTCCCTTGTTGTTTGGTCTCCATTTTAAAGTTTAACTTCCTTGTTCTCTTTGTCCACTTGCCCCTAGTTTCAGTAAACAATCTTCCCACATGTTCTAATCAGTGGTTCACATCTGTTTCCCTGGTTACCTGCACCTATTCCTCTCACTGAAACCACACGTCCCACTCGCACATCACCCTGCTAACTCACATATTTATTGTCCTGACTCATCCTGGTTACCTGCTCTAACCTGAGTCACCTTTAGTTACCTGTTCTGTAATCACCTTTCCCGCCCAAACTGCTCACCCCTGCCACTCTGGATCATACCCCTGCTCTCTTTAAAATAGGAAATCAGAATTCACTCTGACTGTGCGGTCCAACCCTACCCAATATGGGAAAAACACAGCAGTAGGAGCTACCTACATCAGGGAAGAGAATCCCTTCCCTTGTTCAGGTGTGCTCTTGCCATTGCTCCCTCTGCAAGACACACCTTTCTATAGAAGAAAATTGCCTTGCTGAGAAAATTTATGTTGGAGTGCTATTTCTTTCTCAGTAGTGAAAACTTGTTTCTAACATGATGAACTTTGGTGTCGCTGCCAATAATTAAAGATGGCAACAGATGAGCTTAATGGTAACACTCATACCCTTACATTCACAGAATTTCTCCCCAGTGTGAATTCTTTTTTTTGGGGTGGAGTCTCACTCTGTCACCCAGGTCGGAGTGCAGTGGTGTGATCAATCTCAGTTCACTGCAACCTCCGCCTCCCGGGTTCAAGCAATTCTCTTGCCTCAGCCTTCTGAGTAGCTGCGACTACAGGCATGTGCCACCATGCCTAATTTTTTGTACTTTTAGTAGAGACAAGGTTTCACTGTGTTAGCCAGGATGGTCTTGATCTCCTGATCTTGAAGTCCACCCGCCTCAGCCTCCCAAAGTGTTGGGATTACAGGCAGGAGTCACTGCACCCGGCTGTCAATTATTTTATGTCTACTTAGGTGTGAGGAATCAGCAAATGCTTTCCCACATTCTTTACATACAAAGGGTTTCTCTCCAGTATGAGTTTGTAGGTGAACTTTAAGAACTGAGGAATACATAAATGCTTTCCCTCATATCTTGCATATGAAGGGTTTCTCTCCAGTATGAGTTCACAGGTGAACATAAAGGCCTGAGGAAAACAAAATTGCTTTCCCACATAACTTGCATACAAATGGCCTTTCTCCAGTATGAGTTCTCAAATGCTTAGCACGATGGGAAGAAGTAATGAAGCTTTTTCTACATTCAACACATATATAAGGGTTCTCTCCTGTGTGAATTCTTCTATGTTCAGTAAGGCTTGAGGATGTAGTGAAGGCTTTCCCGCATTCCTAATGAAGAGGAAAAATTTTAAAAAAAAATTTAATGCAGGAAAAAGCAGAAATTAACATTTTCTTTTATAAGCAAAATTCCCTGAGTCCTTCCCCATCCTGTGTGACTGTATCCTGATTTGCAAGTTTAATAAGTTTAGAAATTCTTGCATTCTTGTTCTCTGCAGCTGGTAACTGTTAAGTTTCTATAACATAGTAAAGGTCATAAAAAATGCCTAAGCAGGCAGGACTCTGGCCTTCTGGGCACTGTAGCAGAAGGCAATAGATAAGGCCCATGCTAGAATCCTTGAGCTCTATCTGGGTGGCATAGCAACAGTCATACGTAAGCCTAAGTTACGTCCCTATCATTGATTAATGAATTGCTTTTCTTCTACACCTGCAAACTTGTTTTAGTGCCACTGTGTATGTACTTCTTGTGTAAAAAGTCAAGCCCTGCCTTTGTTAGGGGCTCAGCTATGTTGTTCCTGGTCAGGGAACCAGCTGGGTCAGCGTAGACCTAAAATAAACTCCATCTATAACCTCAAGAGTCTCTCCAGTGGCTGAAATGCTACAACACTTACACTGATAGGGTTCTCTCTCCACTGTGACTTCGTATGTGTACATAAAGGTTCAAGTGCTGACTGAAGGCTTGCCCACATACCTTACATTCATAGAGTTTTATTCCAGTGTGAGTTCTTATATGTTCGGTAAGTTTAGTTGATCTAGTGAAGGCTCTCCCACATTCCAGACATTTGTGTGGTTTTATTCCAACGTGAATTTGAATGCGATCATTAAGGCATAAGGAATTTCTAAAGGATCTTCCACATTCTTTACATTCAAAGGACTTCTCTCCTTTATGAGTTTTCCCATGTGCAGAAAGTTGAGAAAAATTAGTGAAGGATTTCCCACATTTCTTTGTCTTTTTGGATTTCTTTGCAGTATGAACTGTTACATACTGCTTTAGTTGTGAGGAAGCTATGATGGCTCCCTGACATTCCTGAAATTCACAGAGCTTCTCTCCAGTGTGGATTCCCATTGATGATCAAGGCTTGTAAAATACTTAAAGCTTTTTCCACATTCCTTGCATTTTTGAGGTTTTCTTGCATTTAAAATTTGAAGATGTATGGCAAGGTCTGGAGTTAGGGTGAAGCCTTTTCCACATGGAATAAATTTGGAAAGTTCCTGTCCAATAGAGGCTTCCTTGTGCACACTGAGGACATTTTTCCATAAAAATCATACTCAGAAGTGTTTCCTCCATTCTGAGCTCTCGTGTGTCTTAAAGCAAAACCGTTCACTGAAGACCTCTCCACAATTCTTACAGAGTTTCCATCCACTGTAGCTTCTTGTCTGCTGATGAGGGGATAAAGGATTTAAAACGTTTTCAGACATATTAAGAGCTTTCACCCATCTGAACACAGAAACATTATTTTGATGACAATTATTATTTTACTTTTTAATGCTGCATTTTTTTTTTTTTGAGACAGAGTCTTGTTCCATCTCCCAGTCTAGAGTGCAGTGGCACAATCAAGGCTAACTTCAACCTCCACCTCCGAATCTCAAGCAATTCTCCTGCCTCAGCCTCTGAGTAGATGGGAATACAGGTGCACACTACTGCACCTGGCTAATTTTTCTTTTGTTGTAGACAGGGTTTTGCGAAGTTGCCCATACTGGTATCAAATTCCTGAGCTTAGGTGATCTGCCTACCTCAGCCTCCCAAAGTGGTGGGGTTACAGGCATGACCCATCATGCCCAGCATATTTAACTTTCTTTAGAGTTGGGGTTTCACTTGATTGCAAGGGCTATAGTACACTAGTGTGATTATGGCTCACTGTAACCTCAAACTCCTGGTTGGGTTAAAGTGATCATTCTGCCTTAGCTTCCTGTGTAGTTAAAACTATCAGCATGCACCATCATACCTGGCCAATCTTTCTACTGATTTAATTTTCAGAGAGTCTTGCTCTGGCTCGAGTGCACTGGCTCGATCTTGGCTAACTGCAAGCTTTGCCTCCAAAGTACAAGTGATTCATGTGCCTCAGCCTCCCGAGTAGCTAGGATTACAGGCACTCACCACCACACCCACCTAATTTTTGTATTTTTAGTAGAGACAAGGTTTCACAATGTTGACCAGGCTGGTCTCCAACTCCTGACCTTGTGATCTGCCTGCCCAGGCCTCCCAAAGTCCTGGGATTAAAGGCGTGAGTGACCGCACCCAGCCTTGATTTATTTTTATAGAGACAGGGTCTTGCTGTGTAGCATAAACTGGTCTGAAACTCTTTGCCTCAGCCTCTCTTCAAGTGATCCACCCACCCTGGCCTCCCAAAGTGCTGGGATTACAGACTCAGTTTCTTTCCTTTCTTTTTTTTTCTTTTTTGAGATGGAGTTTCACTCAGTTACCCAGGCTGGAATACAGTAGTGCAGTCTTGGCTCACTGCAACCTCTACCTCTGGACTGAAGCGATTCTCCTACCTCAGCCCCCTGAGTAACTGGAATGACAAGTACCCACCACCACACTCAGCTAATTTTGTATTTTTAGTAGAGACAGAGTTTCACCATGTTGGCCAGGCTGGTCTCGAACTCCTGGCCTCAGGTGATCCAACCACCTTGGCCTCCCAAAGTGATAGGATTACAGGCATGAGCCACCACATCCACCCTCTTTTTTAAATCAGAGATGGGATCTTGCTATACTGCCTAGGCTGGTCTCGAACTCCTGGGGTCAAATGATCTTGCCACCTCAGCCTCCCAAGTAGCTGGGATTACAGGTGTAAGCTACAGCTCTGACTGTGCCGATTTTCTAGAATGGAATTCTCAATCTTTCTGAGAGAGGAAACTAAGAAATATCCCTCATGAATCTTACCATTTGTATCTCATTGAATATTTGATTCTTCAAAAAACCCTGCTGAAGTGATGACCCTTGGGTTCTAGGGTGTATTTCCCATTCTGAAGTTAAGCAGAAAGAGAAATGTGAGGGTTTACAGAAGAAATGTTGTACTGGAGTAGTTTAAAATAATGAGTCATTAGTACTTGTTTTCAAATTAACCACAGAAAATAAAAGCCAGAGAACTTTGAGGATTTTGGTATGTCAAAAATTTGGCTATAAGGATGTAGGGTTTACCACAGAACTGATGTGTTTTCTTTTATTTTTGAGAGGGATTCTCACTCTGTAGCCAGGCTGAAGTGCAGTGGTAAGATCTCAGCTCACTACAACCTCCACCTCCATGGTTGAAACAATTGCTCTGCCTCAGCATCCTGAATAGCTGGAATTACAGGTACGTGCCACTACACCTGGCTAATTTTTTGTATTTTTAGTAGAAACAGGGTTTCACCATGTTAGCCAGGATGGTCTCAATCTCCTGACCTCATGATCTGCTTGCCTCGGCCTCCCAAAGTGCTGGGATTACAGGCGTAAGCCACTGCGCCCAGTCAACTGATGTGTTTAGATAGTTTACTACAAACTGCTTCTGTAAAAAATAAAAAACTGCCAGCTGCTGTGGCTCACGCCTGTGATCCCAGCACTTTGGGAGGCCAATGAGGTGGGTGAATCACTCGAGGTCAGGAGTTCGAGACCAGCCTGGCCAACATGGTGAAACTCCATCTCTATAAAAATACAAAAAAATCAGCCAGGCATGGTGATGCACACCTGTAATCCCAGATACTCAGGAGGCTAAGACAGGAAAATTGCTTGAACCCAGGAGGCAGAGGTTGCTGTGAGCTGAGGTTGTGTCATTGCACTCCAGCCTGGGCAACACAGCAAGACTTCATTTAAAAAAAAAAAAAAAAAAAAAAAGACCCTCAAAATAAAAAACAAAAGAAAGAAAATTAAAACTGATGGTGAACAGGAAGAGAAGATTATCAGGAAAGAAAAGTAGGGAAAATCTAGATAAAGGGCATGTATCAAAATGATAAACTTAACAAAGAAACAGAATAGACAGTTTTGTTAGATCATAGGAATATCTGACAAGGTGAAAAATAAAAGTCAAAGATATCTGAAATTCTGAGAAAAACAGCTTAAATCTTCCGAGGCAAAATGCATCTTTAAAAATCTCCATTTTTTTTTCTTTTTTTAGATGGAGTCTCACTCTGTTGCCCAGTCTGGAATGCAGTGGTGAGATCTTGGCTCACTGCAACCTTCGTCTCCTTGGTTCAAGCGATTCTCCAGCCTCAGCCTCCTGAGTAGGTGGGACTACAGGCGTTTGCTACCACGCCCAGCTAATTGCATTTTTAGTAGAGACAGAGTTTCACCATGTTGGCCAGGCTGGTCTTGAACTCCTGGCCTCAGGCGATCCACCCACCTCTGCCTCCCAAAGTACCGGGATTACAGGCATAAGACTCTGTCTAAAAAAAAAAAAAAAAAAAAGTAAGTACAACAAAAACCCATGCTTGCACTCTTGCACTCATAGCTAAAATACTCTGCCATTGGATCTCAAACATGATAGTGTATTAGATTCATCTTCAGGGATTCTTAAAACACAGATGACTGGGCCCTAACCCCGGAGTTTCCAATTTAGTACATCAAAGACAGGGGAAGGAAGAGGTACATTTCTAACAGCATCATGCTGATGCAGTTGATGATGTTTCTAGTATTACCACAGTAAATTAAAACATATTACAGCAGGGACTGTTACTTGGAACTATCTCTGTTATTCCCCACTGTATTCAGAATTGACAAGCAAGCATGTAACATACATGTGTTCTGTAACAGGCTACAAGAAATGATGCTAGTCTTTATTTTTATTTATTTTTTAGATGAAGCCTCACTCTGTCACCCTGGCTTAAGGGTCTTCTTGTAATCTCGGCTCACTGAAACCTCCGCCTCCTGGTTTCATCCAATTCTCCTGTCTCAGCCTCCTGAGTAGCTGGGATTACATGCACACTGACATCAGATCTGGCTATTTTTGCATTTATAGTAGAGACAGGGTTTTACTACGTTGGCAGGCTGGTCTCAAACTCTTGACCTCAGGTGATCCACCCACCTTGGCCTCCCAAAATGCTAGGATTATAGGTGGCAGCCACTGCACCAGTCTAGTCTTTACAATTTTTTTTTAAGAGACGAGGTCTCACAATGTTACCCATACTAGTCTCAAACTCCCAGGCTCAGGCAATTCTCCCACTTCAGCCTCCCAAGTATCTGGGACTAAAGATGCAGGCCACCATGTCCAGCAAAATGATGTGACTTTTACCCACAGAGGTCAGGTTCTTGTAGTTTTTCAGTATCACATCTCTGTAGAGGTATTTCTGAGTTGTGTCCAGTAAAGCTCACTCCTCTGGGGTGAACTCCACAGCCACATCAAAGGTCCGAAGTCATCACACACATGCTGGTTTGGGCCAATGAACACTTCCACCAATGCTCACTGGAGAATGAGGAAGGGGAACCTTATACTCAACTTATACGTGGTTCTGAGATCTCCCAAGATCTACTCCAGGGTTTAATGTCTCAGGAGCTCTTGTTTCTAAACACCCAAGCTTGACCTCCTACAGACATGTGCCTTGAACAGCACTTTAAAAAAATTTTTTTAAATATTTTTTTTCTCATCTATTTATTTTTAATTTTAAAAAAATTTTATTTTTTTATTATACTTTAAGTTCTGGGATACATGTACAGATCATGTAATAAAAATATTACAATATTTTTACTTTTAAATATTTATTTTTATGTTGATTAGAACAGCACTTCCTAAATAGGAATTTTTATCTATCTAGCATCTATCTATCTATCTATCTATCTATCCATCTAATCTGTTTATTAATTTATATATAAAGACAGGGTCCCACTGTGTCACCCAGGCACAATCACTGATGACTGCAGCTTCGATCTCCAGGGCTGAATTGCTCCTCCCACCTCTGCCTCCTGAGTAGCTGGAATTATAGGCGTGAGCCAGTGCATACAGCCTACACTTTATCTCAGCACAAACACAACCAGGCTAGAAGCTCTTCCTGTCCCATTTGTCTCTATGCAGCACACTCCTGAGCACACTGCAGATACCTGACAAATGCTGATGAGTGAATAAATTATTTGATAAAAGGACAATTTCATCTGCCTTATCATCTGTCACAGCATGCAACAATGTAAGAAAGATGTAGGCCAGGCATGGTGGCTCATGCCTGTAATCCAAGCACTTTGGAGGCCAAGGCAGGCGGATCACCTGAGGTCGGGAGTTCAAGACCAGCCTGACCAACATGGTGAAACCCCGTCTTTTTAAAAAAAAAAAAAAAGAAAGATGTAGTTGGCACCATGAAGGTCAAATTTAATTAGTAATT
>CAUYLG010049593.1:0-35904 GCA_963573385.1 Cacajao melanocephalus | reverse complement strand
CCCAACTCCCTACCCCCACTGTCCCTCCCCTAGTCCCCTCCAACAGACCCCAGTGTGTGATTCTCCCCTCCCTGTGTCCATGTGTTCTCATTGTTCAACACCTGCCTATGAGTGAGAACATGTGGTGTTTGATTTTCTGTTTTTGTGTCAGTTTGCTGAGAATGATGATTTCCAGATTCATCCATGTCCCTGCAAAGGACATGAACTCATCATTTTTTTATGGCTGCATAGTATTCCATGGTATATCTGTGCCACATTATCCCTGTCCAGTCTATCATCAATGGGCATTTGGGTTGGTTCCAGGTCTTTGCTATTGTAAACGGTGCTGCAACAAACATATGTGTGCATGTGTCTTTTATAACAACTTTTCAAATAGAATAAATAGCAATTGTAAATGCCTCAGTAAAGGAAATGACTGATCTCTGCATAGATCAGAAAGGAAATTATTGTGGCTAGAATGAAGTGAGAGAGTAGTAAAATAAAAAGCCAGGGAGGGCTAGACCCAGTGGCTCATGCCTGTAATCCCAGCACTTTGGAAGTCTGAGGCTGGAGGATCACCTTAGGCCAGGAGTTTGAGACAACCCTGGCTAATACAGTGAAACCCTGTCTCTACTAAAAGTATAAAAATTAGCCCGGCATGGTGCTGGGTGCCTGTAATCCCAGCTACTTAGGTGGATGAGGCAGGAGAATCGCTTGAACCTGGGAGGCAGGGGTTGCAGTGAGCCAAGATGGCACCCTTGCACTCCAGTCTGGGCAAAATCAGTGAAACTCTGTCTCAAAAAACAAAACAAAACAAAACCAAACAAAACCCACCTCCTATATATTCGGCCTTTGCAACATGGTTATTTTTGGCTTTTTTTTTTTTTTTTTTTTGACAGAGTGTCACTCTTGTTGCCCAGGCTGGAGTGCAGTGGCGTGATCTTGGCTCACTGCAAACTCCGCCTCCTGGGTTCAAGCGATTATTGGAGGTGATTATTGCCATGGAGTAAAATAAAGCTAGGAAGGAGGGCAGGGTTCCAGTTTGGGTGCGGTGGTATTTGACAACTGAGACATCTCTTATCATATTCTATCTTTCTGGTACATGTTAAAATATTATGACAATCAATAATTAATCTAATGATACCAATCCCCACTGAAAGTTGTTCGGCACTTTCCCAGTATATCTGATCTGATATGTACATTTTTATATGGCATAATTCAATGAATTTAGATGACCTAATTCTTAGTAAGCCTTCTAGTTTTCTATCCTTTCATACTTCACAGCATACCATATGTCTATCTAAATAAGCCATATTCCTTTCTTAAATCCTTTTCTCAAACACTGAAAAGACACCTATCACCATTGCCTACCTCTAGAGGCCCCCCGTACATTTTCATATTTCTAGGGAAGCATGTATTACATATTCTGTGTTTTTTTTCTTTTTTATTTCCTTTTCCAACTGAGATTTTCTTCCAGACTAATATTATGCCTGGAAGAAACTGTTGGAGCCTTACTCAGCATTATTTTTCCTCTTTTTTCTTGTTGCCTGAGCCTATCTCCAGTGATTTGAAAATGTCGAGCAGTCACATTCCTATTAACCTCTGCAGCTAGTTCCACTTATGTGAATTGTAAAAACAAATAGAATGCAAATGAAGTTTGCGGAATATCTTCTAGGAAAAGTTTTCTTTTCTAACATGAAGAATGAGATAGAGAAAGGCTCTTTCTTTCCCGCTCTAAGATGTTTTAAATGAAGCTGATTCTTGGAGCTTCTGACATGTGTCCATGAAGAGCCACACTTGGATACCATAAAGAGGGTATAGTCAAAAGTTAAGAAGTTTTAGGCTTGTGATTGAATTAATGAACTCTTGAAATAACAATGGAATATTCACCTTTGGACTTCTGGTCAGAATTGAGACTTAGATATAAAAGAGACCAGATTGTCAGTTGTATTAGTCCTTTCTCATGCTGCTGTAAATTACTCAGTCTCAGCATAACCAAGACTGAGTAATTTATAAAGAAAAGAGATTTAATGGACTCAGAGTTCTACAGGGCTGAGGAGGCCTTACAATCATGGTGGAAGATGAAGGAAGAGCAAAGGGACATCTTTCATGGCAGCAGGGAAAGAGAGCATGTGCAGGAGAACTCCCATTTATAAAATCATCAGATCTCTTGAGACTTATTCGCTATTACTAGAATAGCATAGGAAAGACCCACCTCCATGATTCAATTACCTCCTACTGGAACCCTCCCAGGACACATGGGAGTCATGAGAGCTACAATTCAAAACGAGATATGGGTGGGGACATAGCCAAACCATATCATCAGCTAAACTGTTGTCTTTTAACTATGTATATGATGAGTTGCTCATTTCTAGTTGTTTTATCTTTGTGGCGAAGAACTGGCATTGTACAAAGAGGTAACTGTTAGCCATATGTGCCTATTTAAAATTCAATTTAAATTAAGTTAAATTCAGTTTTATTAGAATAGCCATGTTTCAAGTGCTCAATAACTACATGTGGCTGGGAACTCTTGTAATGCACTATATAGACATGGAGCCTTTCTATCATTTATATTGTTGTATCACACAGTACTAAACCAGAGATTGCTATTTCTTGAATCCCAGTAGAACTCTAGCTGATCTCAGTGGTGAAACAATTATAGTAGGTTCTCATGTATGTACACTGTATCTGGATTATGATGCTCAATCACAATCTTGGCAGAAGCCAAACTTTTCACTCTGAGAACTGTAAACCCAGATACATGTTTCTGAAATACGCATGCAACCAGAAGTTTTCAGGCTTCATCAGTCACTGAAGAACAATGTGTTTGTTACATTTAAACTGAAATCACCAATATTATGTATTTGCCACAGACTTTCTCCAATGGAAAACATATTACCATTGTGTCTTAACATCGTCATATTAGCTACCTTCCAACAAATCTGAAGAACAACTATTTCTCTTTGTGAATGCCATGCGACAATAACTCCTGTGCTTTTTGACTCCTGGGGGGGATAACCAGAGAGTTTAATTGTATCATTAGGATCTATCTTCACCCTTGTCTCAATCCTCCCTGGGAAGCAGGATTTGATATCTGTATTCCCAAATGAAAACTAGGTCAAAGTGTGAATGAACTGCTTATCAGTTTCAACCCATTCTATTATCCAAGCATGTCAAATTATACACCAATTTTTAGGGGCACTGTGAATGAGACCACCCAAATAATTTTATAGCACTAGCCTGTATCATGATTTGTTTTATAATTGCTTCATTCCCACCCAACTGTACACTGACTTACTTTAGTGGTCTGCTGTTTTTTTGTTGTTGTTTGTTTTGTTTTGTTTGTTTTGAGACAGAGTCTCGCTCTGTTACCAGGCACGAGGCTGGAGTGCAGTGGCAAGATCTTGGCTCACTGCAACCTCCGCCTCCAGGGTTCAAGCAATTCTCCTGCCTCAGTCTCCCAAGTAGCTGGGACTACAGGCACGCGCCACCACGCCCGGCTAATTTTTGTATTTTTTAGTAGAGGTGGGGTTTCACCATGTTGGCCGGGATGGTCTGGATTTCTTGACCTCATGATCCACCCACCTTGGCTTCCCAAAGTGCTGGGATTACAGGCGTGAGCCACCACGCACAGCCAGGTCTACTGTTTTTTTAATGATGCTAGCAAACTTTCCAGCTGAGAATGTAGTTCTCTAAGCAGGTGTACAGAATACCTTCTGCAAAAGCCTGAGTGACCCTCTCTGTCATTCTGCTCACTTAGTCACAGGCAACTACACAGCATTCAGTAAAGTGACTGTGATCAGAAAAAAAATATATATATATGTATATACACACACACACAAGTACATTACATATATATGGAGAGAGAGCTGTAAAATAAAGTGAATATGGTAAAGTAATCACTAGGAAAATAAATTTAATTAAAGGATTAGAGATAATTTTGACAAATGGCTAACACAAGTAAAAATGATAATGTAATTTGCTACATTAAAAATAATATAAAATGTGTTAAATAAAAAGTGGGGAGGGGATATATAGAAGGGATGGCTAATGGGTGGAACAATACAATGGGATGGAAGAAATAAAGCCTAGTGTTCAGTCACACAGTAAGGTGGCAATAGTCAACAATAATTTATTGTCTATTTCAAAATAAAAGAGTGGAATAAGAATGTTTCCAACACAAAGAAATGATAAAGGCTTAAGGTAATAAGTACCCCAATTATCCTGATTTGATCATTTTATGTTGACTGCGTATACAAAAGTATCACATGTGTACATATGTATAACTTATATTTTTTCCATAATGATTAAACCTTTTTGTAGTAGAAGAGAATATTTCATTTTGCTGGTTTATGTCACGTATAGATTTTCATATCCAGATTCAAAATATTGCTGCAATCATCAGGATGTTTAATTTGCTTGGTTTCCATTTTTAATTTGGTTTCTATTTTTAATTTGCTTGGTTTCTATTTAATAGCATTCACAAAATAATTTCATAATGTGATTTGGCATACTTTGATCTTTGTTTCAAAAAACATTTCTGACCTCCAACGTAGATCATGATTCACACGATTTGGTTGCATTATTGACTCTCAATGCATATTTAAAGGTATTGGTCCCATACTGGAAGCACTCTTGAAGTTTTGTTTGAATTCACACTTACACGTATTTTTAATCCTACTGGAGTTCTGTCAGTGAGCTCCAAGGCAGAACATTTTGCCTGTCAGTTTGTCTCAAAGACCAGATAAAATTCATATTTCAGACACAAGTTGGAGGGACACCTGCCTTTGGTTTGTCCATTTTTAAGCCACATATAAGCTAAGCTACGCTTATATTTTCTTATACACTATTCTGTCAAATTAAATGTATGCAGGAGACCAGTGAATGTCACAGGAAATATACAAAACTTAATGATTTAAACTTCTATACTTAAAGAATTCTGTAGGTACAGAGTAGGAGTATATATCTATGGGTTACATGAGATAATTTGATATAGGCATGCAATGTGTGGCAATCACATCAGCTAATGGGGTATACATCACCTCAAGCATTTCTCCTTTGTGTTACAAATAATCCAATTATGCTTTTAGTTATTTTAAATTGTACAATTAAATTATTTTTTGTTATATACATATACTATTTTTGATTATATTTTTGTTGTGCTAGCAACAACCAGGTAATATTCATCTTTTATAACTACTTTTTTGTACCCCTTTACTGTCCCCACTGCCCCACCTCCATCCCTACTACCCTTCCCAGCTTTTGGTAACCATTTCTCCATGAGTTCAATTATTTTAACTTTTTGCTCCTACAAACAAGTGAGAGCATGCGAAATTTGTCTCTCTACGTCTGCCTTATTTCAGTTAACATGACCTCCAGTTCCATCCACATTGTTACAAATGACACAATCTCATTCTTTTTTACAGCTGAATAGCACTCCATTGTGTGTATGTACTACATTTTATTTATCCATTCATCTGTTGAGGGACACTCAGGTTGCTTCCAAATGTTGACTGTTGTAAATAGTGCCACAATAAACAAGGCAGGCATATATGTCTTTGATATACTGATTTCCTTCCTTTTGGGCATATACCTAGCAGAGGGATAGCTAGAACATATGGTAGCTCTATTTTTCACTTTTTTGAGGAACCTCTAAACTGTTCTTCATAGTGGTTGTGCTAATTTACATTCCCACAAACAATGTACCAGGGTTCTCTATTCTCCACATTTCACTAGCATTCATTATCACCTGCTGTTTCCATATAAGCCATATAAACTGGGATGAGATGATTATTTCATAGATTTCATTTGCATTTACCTGATAATCAATAACTTTAAGCACCTTTTTTATATACCTGTTTGCCATTCATATCTCTTTTGATAAATGTCTATTCATATATTTTGCCCATTTTAAAATGGATTATTTGACTTTTTCCTAGAAAGGTATTTGTGCTCCTTCTGTATTCTGATTATTAATCCCTTGTCAGATAGATAATTTGCAAATATTTTCTAGAATTCTGTGGATTGTCTCTTCATTTTGTTGGTTGTATCTTTTACTATGCAGAAGATTTTTAACTTGATGTGATCCCATTTGTCTATTTGAGCTTTGGTTGTCTGTGCTTGTAGGGTATTACTCAAGAAATCTTTTCCCGGCTGGGAGTGGTGACTCACATCTGCAATCCCAGCACTTTGGAAGGCAGAGACAGGCAGATCACTTGGGGTTAGGAGTTCAAGATCAGCCTGGACAACATGAGTTGTCTTCTACTAAAAATACAACAATTAGCCAGGTGTGGTGGCATGCACCTGTATTCCCAGCTACTCGGGGGGCTGAGACAGGAGAATCACTTGAACCTGGGAGACAGAGGTTGCAGTGAGGCGGGATTGCCCCAGAGGTTGCAGTGAGGTGGGATTGCCCCACTGCACTCTAGCCTGGGTGACAGTGAGACTCTGTCTCAAAAATAAAAATTAAAAAAAAGAAAAATATTTGAATATTTTCCCAGTCTAATGTCCTGGAGAGTTTCCCCAGTGTTTTCATTTACATCTTAATAGTGTGAGGTCTTCAAATGGCCTTTAATTAATTTTGATATGATTTTTGTATATAGTGAGAGATAGGATTCTAATTTCATTTTTTTAACTTTTGCATGTGGATATACATTTTTCCCAGCACCATTTATTTAAGCGACTGCCTTTCCCCAATGTTCTTAGCACCTTTGTTGAAAATGAGTTAACAGAAGAGTTATCGATCTTTTTCTGGGTTCTCTAGTCTGTTCCACTGATTTATATATCTGTCCTTATGGCACTACCATGCCATTTTTGTTACCATAGCTCTGTAGAATAATTTGAAGTCAGGTAATATTATTTTTCCAGTTTCATTCTTTTTGCTTGTGATAATGTTTAGTATTCTGGGTGTGTGTGCTTTCATACAAAGTTTAGGAATTTTTTTTTCCATTTCTGTGGACAGTGTCATTCACTGCGATTTTTATAAGAATTGCAATACATCTGTAGATTGCTTTGTATAGATGGATATTTTAACTATATTTATTCTTCCAATTTATTAACACAGAATATCTTTCTTTTTTAGAGTCTTCTTCAATTTCTTGCATAAATGTTTTATAGTTTTCATTATAGAAATCTTTCATGTCTTTAATTCCTAGGTATTTTATTTTATTTTTAGTTATCATAAATAGAATTGATTTCCTGATTTTTTTTCTCAGATTGGTCACTCTTTGTATATAGAAATGCCACTGATTTTCGTATTTGACTTTGTATCCTGCAATTTTGCTAGATTTGTTTCTAACAGTTTTCTTATAGAGTCTTTAGGTTTTTTCAAATGTAACATCATAGCATCTGCAAACAAGAACAATTTGACTTTTTCTTCCAGTACTGTGTTGAATAACAGTGGTGACAGTAAGCATCATGTTGTATTCCTAATCTTAGAAGGAGGGCTTTCAGGTTTCCCCCATTGAGTATAATACTCACTATGCTTTTGTTGTATATGGTGGTTATTATGTCAAGGTATGCCCTTTATAAACCCAGTTTTTTAGAGTTTTTATTATGAAATGATGTTATATTTTATCAAGTATTTTCTAAGTGACAATTAAAATGATCACATAGTTTTTGTCCATCATTTCATTGATATGATTGTATTAGTCCATTTTAACACTGCTGATAAAGACATATCCAAGAAGGGGGAATTTATAAAGAAAAAGAGTTTTAATGGACTCACAGTTCCACATGGCTGGGGCCTCACAATCATAGTGAAATGTGAAAGACATGTTTTACATGGTGGCAGGCAAGACACAATAACGGAACTTGTTTAGGGAAACTGTCTTTATATAACATCAGATCTCATGAGACTTATTCACTATAATGAGAACAGCAGAGAAAAGACCCACTACCATGATTCAGTTACCTCCCACCAAGTCCTTCGATGACACATGGGAATTGTGAGAGCTATGATTCAAGATGAGATTTGAGTGGGGAAACCAGCCAAAGCAAATTATTCCACCCCTGGCCCCTCCCAAATCTTATGTGCTTACATTTCAAAATCAATTCTGCCTTCCAAACAGTCCCCTAAATGCTGAATTTGAGTTAATTCTGTATTAATTCTAATGTCCACAGTCCAACGTCTCATCTGAAACAAGGCAACTTTCTTCTTCCCATGAGGCTGCAAAATCAAAAGCAAGTTAAATACTTCTTAGATACCATGGAGGTACAAGAATTGGGTAATACAGTCATTCCAAATGGATTAAATTGGCCAAAAGAAAGGGACTACAGTCCTCATACAAGTCAAAAATCCAACAGGGTAGTCAAATCTTAAAGTTCCAAAACAATCTCCTTTGAGTCCATGGCTCACATTTAGGACACACCAATGCAAGAGGTGGTCTCCCATGGCCTTAGACAGCTCTGCCCCTGTGGCTTTGCAGGGTATAGCCCCCCTTCTGGCTGTTTACCTGTGCTGGCATTAAGTGTCTCTGGCTTTTTGAGGTACACAGTGCAAGCTTTCAGTGGATTTACTATTCTGGGTTCTGGAGGAGGGTGGCCTGCTTCTCACAGCTCTACTAAGCAGTGACACAGTGCGTACTCTGTTTGGAGGCTCACACCCCACATTTCCCTTCTGCAATGCTCTAGCAGAGGTCGTCCATAAGGGCTGTGCACCTGCAGCACACCTCTGCCTGCACATCCAGGTATTTTCATGTATCCTCTGAAATCTAGGCAGAGGTTCCCAAACCTCAATTCTTGACTTCTGTCCACCTGCAGACCCAACACCATGTAGAAGCTGCCAAGGCTTGGGACTTGCACTTTCTGAAGCCATGACCAAAGCTGTACCTTGGCCCCTTTTATCAATGGCTAGTGTGGCTGGGACGTAGGACACCAAGTCTTTTGACTGTACACAGCAGGCATGCCTTGGGCCCAGCTCACAAAAAACATTTTTTTCTCCTAGACCTCCAAACCTGTGGTGGAAGCGTTTGCTGCAGAGATCTCTCAGATGCCCTAGAGATATTTACCCCATTGTCTTGATTAACATTTGGCTCCTCATTATTTATGCAAATTTCTGCAACAGGCTTGAAAATCTCCAAAGAAAATGAGTTTTTCTTTTCTATCTCATTATCAACCTGCAAATTTTCTGAACTTTTATGCTCTGTTTCCCTTTTAAAGCTGAATGCTTTTAACAACACCCAAGTCACAACTTGAATGCTTTGCTTCTTAGAAATTTCTTCCACCAGATACCCTAAATCATCTCTCTCAAGTTCAAAATTTCACAAATCTCTAGGTCAGGAGCAAAATGCCTCTGGTCTCTTTGTTAAAGCATAGCAAGAGTCATCTTCACTCCAGTTCCCAACAAGTTCCTCATCTCCATCTGAGACCAGCTCAGACTGAATTTTATTGTCCATATCACTATCAGCATTTTGATCAAAGCCATTCAACAAATCTCTAGGAAGTTTCAAAGTTTTCCACATTTTCCTGTCTTCTTCTGAGCCCTCCAAACTGTTCCAACCATGCTACTCTTGGTACCAATTTACTATATTAGTTCATTTTCATGCTGCTGATAAAGACATACCTAAGACTGGGTAATTTATAAAGAAAAAGAAGCTTAATGGACTCACAGTTCCACGTGACTGAGGAGGCCTCAAAATAATGATGGAAGGCAAAAGTCACATCTTTCGTGGTGGCAGGCAAGAGAGAATATCAGAAGTTGTGCAGGGAAATGCCCCTTTGTAAAACCATCAGATCTTCTTAGACTTATTCATTATCATGAGAACAGCACAGGAACAAAACATCCCTATTATTCAGTTGCCTCCCACCAGATCTCTTCCATGGAACCTGGGAACTGTGGGAACTATGATTGAAGATGAGATTGGGGTGGGGACACAGCCAAACCATATCATGATAAACCACATTGATTGATTTGCATATGTTGAATCATCCTTGCACTCCTAAGATAAATCCTTCTTGGTCATAATGAATTATCTTTTTAATGTGTTGTTGAATTAAGCTTGCTTGAATGTTGTTGAGTATTTTTTGCATCAATATTTATCAGAGATGTTGGCCTGTAGTTTTTCTTTTGGATGTATCTGTGTCGGGTTTTGGTAGTAGGGTAATACCAGCCTTGTAGAATAAGGTTGGAAGTATTCCCTTCTCTTCTATTTTTAGAAGTGTTTGAGTAGGATTGGTGTTAGTTTTTCTTTCAGTGTTTGGTTAAATTGTAAATAAAATCATTGAGTTGAATTTTTTTTTTTTTTTTTTTTGCCTAGTGATTTTTTTTTAACCACTTTAATCTTGTTAGTTGCTTATTTGTCTGTTCGGGTTTTGGATGTCTTCATGTTTCAAATTTGGCAGGTTGTATGTGTCTAGAAATTAGTTCATTTCTTCTAGATTGTCCAATTTATTGGCAGATTGTTGCTCATACTATCCAGTAATGATATTTTGAAATTTTGCAGTATTAGTTGTAATGCCATCTTTTTTTAATTTCCGATTTTCTTTATTTGCATCTTCTCAATTCGTTTTTCTTAGTCTGGCTAGAGGGTTGTCTATTTTATCCGTTGAAAAAAACAACTTTTTGTTTCATTGATCTTTTGTATTGTCTTCTTTACTTCAAATACATTTCCTTCTGCTTTGATTTTTCTGATTTTTATTATATATTTTACTAGTTTTGGGTTTGGTTTTCTCTTTCTTTTCTTGTTCTCTGACATACATTATTAGATTGTTTATTTGAAGTTTTTCCTCTTTTCTGATGTAGACAGTTATGCTATAAATTTCCCTCTTAGTATTGTTTTTGCTGTATCCCATAGGTCTTGGTATAGTTTTTGTGTATTTTCAGTTAGCCTATCTTCAGGCTCACCAATCCTTTTCTCTGCTTGATCAATTAGGCTATTAAAAGTCTCTGACGCATTCTTCATTATGTCAATTACATTTTTCAACTCTAGAATTTCTGCTTGATTCCTTTTAATTATTTTAATCTTTTTAAAATATTTATATGATAGAATTCTGAATTCTTCTGTGTTATCTTGAATTTCTTTGAGTTTCCTTAAAACAGCTATTTTGAATTACCTAACTGAAATTTCACATTTCTCTTTATCTCCAGGATTGGTCCCTAGTGCTTTATTTAGTTTATTTGTTAAGATCCTGTTTTCTTAGATGATCTTAATGCTTATGGATGTTTACCAGTGTATGGGCATTGAAGAGATAGGTGTATATTATAGTCTTCATTGTCTGGGCTTGTTTATACCTGTCCTTTTTGGGAAGGCAATTCAGGCATTCGAAAGGACTTGAGTGTTATGATCTAAGCTGTATCTACATTAGGATACTTCCAACCCCAGTAACACTGTGACTCCTGCACACTCATAAAGGTACAATTTTATGAGTTTGGATAATTTCTGGATTACCAGACAGACTCTTGTTCTCTTACCGTACTTTCTCCTAAACAAATAGAGTCTCTCTCTCTCTCTCTGTTCTGAACTGCTGGGAGCTGATGATGAGGTGACACAAATATCCTTCTGGCCACCACCACTGATCATATTGGGTCAGAATTGAAGGCAGCACAGCACTGGGTCTGGCCCCAGGCCTCTATAATCATTACCTGGCTAGTGCTTATGTTCACTCGAGGCCATAGGGCTCTAGAATTAGCAGGTGGTGAAGCCAGTTATGCTTGTGTCCTTCCCATAAGGGTGGCAAGTTTCCTCAGGCCCTGGGCATTTCCAGAGGTAACATCTGGGAACGAGATACTAGTGTAAAAAACCTTCTATTATCTAATGTTTGAAGCTCTTAAGGATTTAAGCTTAAGATATAACCTTATACTCTATAGCTATTAAATAAAATTTTCTGTGTAGCTTATGCCAATGTGTATTAAGTAGATTTGTATAATTAAACTTTCAAAATTTCTGGAAGCACATGTAAATTTTTTAAACCTGATTACATAAATAATTTGAACTCACAAGAAATTTTAAGCATATTTAATAAGCTAACATGTCATAGAATTTTCTAAACTTGATTTATCTGCTGTACTTTTCCTATTTTAAGGGTAAGCCAATTATATTTTCTTTTTAATCAAGATAACTTACATTTGCTACTTACTATGTTTTACTTTTATTTTGGAAAATTGATATAATTGCACAAATGTAATTTTTCTCTACATGTGTTAAAAATCATATTTCTGGGAATGGTGTCTTTATATAAACATAGGAAGCTCAATGAATGTATTTTAAACAGCTGGTAATGCTGCTTATACCTAGAGTTTTGTATATTTTCAATTATAGGACAGAAAAATGCTTTAATGTTCTGTCTGAGATGACTCTTGCAATGTGTGTTTTTCTAAAGACAAAGAATTAATTTTATTATTCCCTTGTATTCTAGAACCATTAGAAATAGATGTAAATCAGTATTCTAAGACAGTGAGTTCTAAACTAGTCTTGTTTCTATCACCTAGAGAACTTTTAGAAATATAAATCCACAGAAATATAGTTTTCTACTGAATTAGAAACTCTGAAATGAAAACTCAGTAATCTGTGTTTTCACAAGCCCTTCATGTGATGATAATGCATGTCAAAATTTGATAAACGTGGTTTTAACAAGATGGCATTCATGATGCATTAGGTAAAATTAAATGTGAGTATGTATATCTTGCAAGAGAGAAATATTCTATGTAACTACAAAACATTCAGTAAAATTTAAGAATGTTACAGTAAAAATATATTGGGACTCACTCCCTATTTCAGAGAAAAAGAATCCCAATAATTATAATTAGATTGGAGTTCCTTTAAATAGCTAAAACCGAGATTGTATATAGATAGATCATTTTGTTACTGATAAGCATATCGTACATAGGTCTTTTATTTCAGTAAATGAAAAAAAGGTGAACAGGCATGATGGCTCATGCCAGCAATCCCAGCACTTTGAGAGGCTGAAGTGGGTATATCACCAGATCAGGAGTTCGAGACCAGCCTGACCAACCTGGTGAAACCCCATCTCTACTAAAAAAAAAGTACAAAAATTAGCCAGGCATGGTGGTGCCTGTCTGTAATCCCACCTACTCGGGAGGTTGAGGCAGGAGAATCATCACTTGAACTGGGGAGGCGGAGGTTGTAGTGAGCTGAGATCATGTCATTGCGTTGCAGCCTGGGAAACGGAGTGAGACTCCATCCCCCCTCCAAAAAAAGGGCATATAGTACATGGTGTAATGGTATATGATATAAAAATGCCAAAGCTGAAAAGTATTAAACAGATATTTAATAGATTAAATATTACATAGTCACACTATTTGTTCTATATGCAGGAATTAATGCACAACTACCCATTTAAAATAAATGATATATGTTTAATTTTCTTCATATATATTTACTAATATTAGTGTATGACAATAATGTTTTTTCAGTGTGATTTTTTGGGGTAAGAAAGGAAATCTCTAATAAACAAAAGTATAAATAATAGAACATCTAAATTTTCTGTGATTCCTGGTCATAACATATGTATTATTCTAGCATTATTGAAAATACTTTCTTTTAACTTCTATGTACTTTCACATTTCTGATAATGTTTGTAGCTCTCTAAATTCTCCTTTGCTAAACTGTTTTTCTTTTTCCATTGCATTGGGGTTTTCCCATTCTTAAGTCTTTCTTTTTGTATTATTTTAAATTTTTATACACATGTTGTGCTTAATCCAACTATAAAACAACTTTTTGTGGAAGTCTCATTTTTATATTCCCATTTCAGGAATACCTTCTAAAGTATAAAAAATTTTCTCCAATAATACAATAGTTACTACTTATTTATATTTACTATGTTGTAAGCAATATCTGTATTAACTATCTGTATTATTGCATATGAGTGTTAAATATTACAGATCTTACACAATAGTGGTAAAAATAATGATTAGGCCTATAACCCATTGTGCTTTCCTACCAAGGAGCTTTGGATTAATTGTTGCATCTCTATACATTTACTACCAGATTTCTGGTATGTCCATTGATATTATTCTTCAATTATCACAATTCAGATGTGGAATATCAATAAACACACAGAAATGTGTAAGGGTGCTCTGTTTTTTAGAGAGACATTTTTTATTTAGCACAGTTGTAGATATTCAGTCTTTTGCTATTCTATTTATAGTTCCTTATAAGACCTCTGTTAAAGATGAAAACATTTGCTTAAGGTTAGTTATAGTAAAACATCATGGACAAACAAGATTGTAAAAAAAAAAAGAAGGCATATGTTTTCCATTTCCTTTGATACTTATAACCAAGAAAATATGTAATATTTTAATCACAAGGAGTTCTAAAATATGACCTGTTTGTAATAACAAAGATTTAAAACTCAAGACAAGATAGCATCAAAACACTTTACATTTGAGACTTGAATAAATATTGAACTTTGGGGACATCATGTTGCCAAAATGTTTATATGATTCTTGCCATGTGTAAATATAAGATTAGTATTACTTGGTCTATTGAAATCCTGTGTTATATTCAGGATGCTTAGATCCATGTTTCTGACTGATTTGTAGCCAAAGTTGAATCATTAACAATTGATTATTCCAGGGTCTAAAACAGACAAGAGGACAATCTATACCAACTTTCTAGTGTTGTTTATGGAAAGTGTACAGATTAATAAGTTGCACCTCTTTTCAGTTATTTTCTCTTGGTTTCTGTTTTTGACCCTGATCTAGTAGACCAGTGAAGGCTTATGTGTTCAGAGATGTACAAACTACTCTTCCTCAGATGACCTGTGTCTTCCCTTAGTCCCAGATATTTCATATGTACCTGGGTGGTTTGTGTTCCAAAGATAAAGCATGCCCTCTGTTCCTGAGAAAGAACCTTGGCAGCTTTACCTGTAATTCTTAGACCTTTCTTATATTTGCTTATGCTCCTTCATTCTGATGTTCTGTATGTTTTAATTTAGTAAGGTCTTATGTGAGTATATAATATGAAGTCACATGAGTTATTTCAATGATCCAATCTTGTGTAATGTCTGCAGCCCACCAATCTCTATTTTAGTTAAGTTTCTCTAAGAGTTTGAAATAAAGTCAGACAGAGAAGTGTATGTTGAGTACATTGCATCTGTTGCTTATTATCAGAAGTAGAAATCAAAGCACTTCTGCACACCATATCTTATATCAGTGTTGCCAAAAAGACCCATAATGCTGTCAAGAACTGTATGGAAAAAAGCTTTAGTGTTAGAGAAGAGACAAACCAAGATCAGTTTCAGGTGTGGCCATGAGCCCCCCATGACCCCTGGGTCTCTCCTGGCAGCCTACAAAAGGCAGTTTTCCAGCACTGACTTCTGTTGTGCTGTGGCAGAAGGACCTATCTCCTCCCCACAAGAGACAACTATAGCAGTGGGGTTAGTCACATTTCACATGACACAAGTAGAACAAAGCCATACACATTGAGTCTAACACTGGAAAAGCTGGTTCCACACAAGGTCGTAAGTTCAGCATAGGTTGTGAGAACTCCATCACTTGGTAAAAACATGTTACAGGCCAAATCCTGTCCTTGTGAGGCTAGAGAGGGTTCAAAGATGAATCAAGTGAGAATGCATTTAACAACATCGTGGAGATGGAGATCAGAAACAAATAATTTGGTAATTTTCATGGTAATACTTAAACTATTATCAGTGTAGTTACTTTCCAACATATTATCCCATGTTTCAAAGTTTAGTTTTCTGAATCAGTCTTTTAAAATCATTTCAATTAGTCATGCAAAGAAAATGAAACAAAAAGTATGCTCTATGTTGGTTAACTATTGTCCAAAAGATTAAAATCATATTCACCCTAAGTGTAAACTCAAAGTTACACTGTACATACATTCTAGATTATATCATGTTATCCAAAGTAAATATTGTCACCCTCATCACTGGATGGAAAATGATAATTATTTAGACTTGATGTCCTATACATACATGCATACACATACACACAGAAACCTTCTAAAAATTGAACACTCATGAAGTCACATGCTATATTTGATTATAAGTATAATTTTATTCAAGGGAGATATAAATATCTTGGATTTGCATGTATTATTAGCTATAAGATTGTTTCCTTCAAAAAAATCTTCAGGAAACATATTGCTTTGTATTTTGAATATTCAGGAATTGGCTTTAAAACTTTCTTTTTTAAAATATAGTATTATATTATATTATATTATATTATATTATATTATATTATATTATATTGGTATAGGTTAGGCAAATACTCAGCATTATTATTGTTATTATTTCTGGTACATAAATAAAAAGACCAAGCATGGCTTTTTAAATTTTTGATATGGGTTTTTCAATTTATGCAGGAACAAATGTCAAAGTCTACCCAAACATATTAATTACTCAACATTACCCTTAATTCTTTTCATCTTTCTTTTTATCTGGTTCACAGAACCAGATATAGTATTTGTTTTTAGTTATTCTCTAAGAGCTATTTTCTTTTGCTTCAATTTCTTTGATGATATTTGAATTCAGGTGCTGGTTACACATTTTCCAAAGTTACTACTGTAGGAAAAGAACATTGTTTTTTATATCTATATAATTTTATCCTTTCTACATTGAAAATGAAAAGAAAAAAATTAGTCTCTCTTAGCTTATCTAAAATAAGTAAAAATATATTTTCCATTCATTCTCTCAAATTCTTCTGCTAAGTATTTACTGACAGCTTTTCATGAAAAATAAAATCTATTAAAAAGTTGATGTACTAATTGTTAGCACTACACTTCTATTGCTATATTTAAAATAAAATGCATTCCAATACCTAAAAAGAGGCAGATGTCTTCTCATGATGATATTTTTATTGAATATAACTAAGATAATTTTATTCAGTAATTTCAATGGAAACAAATTTGGGTTGTAGGCTACTAACATTAAAAGTATTACATGAATCTATATGAAGAGTTCTAAACTTATTGTAAATTTTTATATTTGCATTTTATATATTCCTGCTGTTGTGAGTCATAAGTTTTAGTAAGGTTTGGTAAGAACACTTGATATTAGTAAATGCAAGTTTAATCTGCCATGTGTTCTGACTAGTTTCTTAACCAAAATTATAGCAGCTGCTCTATAACACCTAGACCTCACTTTTCTGCAGCATTAGGTTTACATCTTTCAAATACTTGCTTTTATTTTTGTTTTAATAAATCAATAGTAGACATTTTTTTCTCAGTTAATAAGAATAGTGCATATGAGACATTGCCAAATAGATAATATTACTGACCATAAAAAAAATTCTGTCATTTTGACATCCCCTGTAAAACAATAAATGAATGAATTATTTAGCCATGTGTGAATAAAATGAGACTACATCTAATAAAGAAGTTTGGAGCAAGTCTGATAATTTTTCTAACAACATATTCTGGAAAAATTAAACTGTATAGAATTAATGTTATTATTGATGAAATTAAATTATTAGTATAGATTATATAATCATTTAAATATTTCTAGGAACTCCATTAAGTAAAACATCATAAGGAAAGAGGTAATAAACAAGAAATTGACATTAGGTAAAGGGAAGTACAAATTTGATGTTATAGAAATGTGTTTTGAGAAAATCAACCAAAATATAAATAATAAACTGAACAAAAAAGAAGTTAAAATATCCTACCTATAAATTACATACAAAGCAATATAAAATGAAAGAGCTAACATAATAAATACTTAAATTATTTAAAGACACATCACAAGACAACCTTTCATCGACTGTGGGAAACTCTTAAAATGCAAAGAAAAAGTGTGTATTATTTACCAATGAATACATATAAAGCTCAGGTAAAAGGAAAAATATTCTAAACCATTCAGAGAATTTCAGAAGAAAATTAATACCAACATAAAAGGGAGAAATAGAACAACAACAAAGAAAAAGTCTGACTTCAAAACACAAATTATCAGAATATAATGAAGACTATATTTAAAATAATGAGTAGAAAATATAGAACTGAATTTTATAACAGCAATGATATCATTTGCACAGAATTTCAACATAAAATGCAAAAAAAGCATTGTAAAAACACAACAAAAATATATTGATGAAGTAGACCTGCAGTTATTGGAAGAATGTTGAATAATACCTAACTTGCAGCAAAAAGAAGATTTTATTGATTTTACTACTTCCTATCATGATTCTCTGACTTTAAAAAACTGAGTTTGTGGCCTTTATTGAATGAAGTAGAGAAATCCGATGAGAGAAAGATATGCCAGTTATTTTATTTTATTTTATTTTATTTTATTTTTTTGTTCTTTCTCTCTTATTTTGGCCTGGAGCTTTATTTTCTTTGCTTAAGAAGAACTATTGATTTAGGAAGACTGAAGGGGTCGCCTGGGATGTAGACAGAATCAGCAAGGACCTAACTGCTTAGAGCACTAGACTAGAATTTCAAGTGAAAAGACAGCCAGCTGGTATCACCAGGTAGGACTTGATCCAGGATCTCAGAGAACAATTTCTCTTAAACTATAAAATGAGAAGCTTTGCTTAAACTATCTCTATGTTGAAATTTATAAAACTCTGACTATGGCAATCATGATACAGGACAGTAAGGAACTACCAAATTTACCTGGGTATGTGTAGTTCTACATACATGAATCATTTGAAAAAAATGTTTCATCTTCAATAACAAAAATGTTGATATGGTTTCACTATGTCCCCACCCAAATCTCGTCCTGTACAGTAATCCCCTATAATTCCCACTGTGTCCTGGAAGGGATCCAGTAAGGAGTGATTGGATCATGGAGATGATTTCCTTCATGCTGTACTTGTGATAGTGAGTGAGTTCTCACAAGTTCTAATGGTTACATAAATGTCTGGCATTTCCCCTGCTGGCACTCAGTCTCTCTCCTGCCACCCTGTGAAGAAAGTGCCTGCTTTTCCTTTGCCTTCTGCCATGACTGTAACTTTCCTTTGCATAATGGTGAGTCCACTAATTCTCTTTCCTTTATAAATTACCTAGTCTCAGATGTTTCTTCATAGCAGTGTGAAAATGGATTAATACAATGAATTGGTACTAGATGTGGGGCACTGCTATAAGATACCTGAGAATGTGGAAGTGACTTTGGAACTAGGTTATGGGCAAAAGTTTCAACAGTTTGGAGGACTGGGAAAAACACAGAAAGATATGGGGAGTTTGGAACTTCCTAGAGACTTGTTAAATGGCTTTGACCAAGATGCTAATAGTGATATGGACAATGAAGTCCAGGTGGAGGTGGTCTCAGATAGAGATGAGGAACTTCTCAGGAACTGGAGTAAAGGACACTCTTGTTATGCTTTAGCAAAGAGACTGGTGGCATTTTGCTCTGTCCTAGAGATCTGTGGAACTTTGAGATTGAGAGAGATAATCTGAAACTGGAACTTATGTTTAAAAAGGAAGCAGAGCATAAAATTTTGGAAAATTTACAGCCTGATAATGTGATTTAAAAAAAAAAACTCATTTTCTATGAAGAAATTCAAGCTGACCGCAGAGTTTCATCAGTAACAAGGAGCCAAATGTTAATCCAAAAACAGTGGAGAAAATGTCTTCAGGGCATGACAGAAGTCTTCATAGCAGCCCCTTCCATCACAGGCCTAGGGGTCTAGAAGAGAAAAATAGTTCCATGGGCCTGGCCCCAGGCCTTGCTGATTTGTGCAGCCTTGGAACTTGGTGACCTGTCTCCTAGCATGGATAAAAGGGGCCAATGTATAGCTCAGGCCTTTGCTTCAGGGTGTGCAAGCCCCAAGCCTTGACGGCTTACATGTGATGTTGTTTCTGCAAGTACACAGAACTCAAGAATTGAGGTTTGGGAATCTCCACCTAGATTTCAGAGGATTTATGGAAATCCTGGGATGTCCAGGAAGAAGTTTGCTGCATAGGCAGAGCCTCATGGAGAACCTCTGCTAGGACAGTGAAGAAGGGAAATGTGGGGTTAGAGCCCCCACACAGATTCCTCACTGGGGCACTAACTAGTGGAGCTATGAGAAGAGGGCCACTGTCCTCCAGATCCCAGAATGGTAGATCAACTGATAGCTTACACCATGCACCTGGAAAAGCTGTAGACACTCATAACCAGACATGAAGGCAGCAGGGGCAAGGGACTGTATACTGCAAAGCCACAGGGGCAGAGATGCCCAAGACCATGGGAGCCCACCCTTGCATCAACATGCTCCAGATGTAAGGCATGGCGTCAAAGGGATTATTTTGGAGCTTTAAATTTTAAGGATTGCCTCGCTGGATTTCAGACTTGCATGGGGCCTGAAGCCTCTTTGTTTTGGCCAGTTTCTACCATTTGGAATGGAAGCATTTATCCACTAACTGTACTCCCATGGTATATTGGAAGTAACTAACTGGCTTTCAATTTTACAGGCTCCTAGGCAGAAGAAACTTGCCTGTCTCAGGTCAAACTTTTGAGTTAATGCTTTAATGAATTAAGACTTTGGGACCTATTATGAAGGCATAATTGTAGTTTGAAATGTGAGAACATTAGACATGGAAGGAGCAAGAGGCAGAATAAAATGGGTTGGCTGTGTCCCCAACCAAATCTCATCTTGAATTGTAATCACCATAATCTGCCAGTGTTGTGGGAGGGAACTGATGGAAAATGATTGGATAATGGAGGTGGTTTTCTTGCAAGCTGTTCTCATGATAGTGAGTGAGTTCTCATGAGATCTGATTGTTCCGTAAGCATCTGGCATTTCTCCTCCTTGCACTCATCTCTCACTTGCTGCCCTTTGAAGAAGGTGCCTGCTTCTCCCTTGCCTTCCACCATGGTTATAAGTATCCTGAGGCTTCCCCAAGAATGTGTAACTGTAAGTCAATTAAATTTCTTTCCTTTATAAATTACCCACTCTTGGTTATTTCTTCATACCAGTGTGAGAACAGACTAATACAAATGCATATATCTTAAATGTCTATGCAATAATAATCTCTAAGTGAGTTCCAAGAGAACCTCAGCACTTCTTAAAGTGGCCTCTACTTGTATCTGATAATCTCCCACAGAATGTTTGTTCCACAGAGAAATCTGCAGTCATCTTTTGGGAGTTCTATCTTCTTTCTTTTTGACTTTATTGAACAGCTTAGAGAAGTCTCAGTGTTTTCATGCTCCCACAGAAGCTTGCCAAGTACCCACGGTTATGGTTTTGTATTCTGATGTTTCCAGAGCATCCATCTCAGGCTGTCTGAGGGGTGCAAAATAGTCTCCACCCTTCGGGCCTGAAGCCCTTCTACCTTTGTTAAAAGTATGAGTGTCTCCTTAACATATTAATTTGCTTTAAACATAATTACAAAGCTGATATTCAACAGGAAAAGAGCTTATTATACACTTCCCTTCTTTGTCTACAACTCTGATAATTCTTTCATATATACATATTCAAGAGAAGTTTTGCAGCAGCAGTCAAATCATGAGAATGTGCTGTTACATTGTGTGTGTGTGTGTGTGTGTGTGTGTGTGTGTAAGGGAATGGAGATGTGGAAATTGACTTGAATTTATTACAAGACCAGGGGGAAATATATATGTGTATATATATGTGTGTCTGTGTGTATACATATATATATGTATATATATGTATACACACACACATTCATTATTTTCATTAGGATTTTATTCACTTATTTTGTTTTACTTTTGTTGTTTTCTTATGTCTTGGCTTATTTTATAAAGTTATATAGTAATATCCTATGTATTTTACACTTTTGATATTAAATATATAACTTTATAAAATAAAGTTGATTGCTTTAGTAACTATAAAGTAACAAATAAAATCAATGAATTTGATTGCTTAAGCTGCCACTGTTGGTCTCTCTTAATTAGAAACAAAACAAAAAATAACAGCTCTTATTTTGCTTTCATTTAACAGCCTACCCACTTGTGAATTAAAGCCTTTAATTTCTTGAGGTATTGGAAAATAGCTAACCAAGCAAATGGGGTTATGTGAAAATTGGCTATGAGTGAATAGTCTATAAGTAAAGGTTTAATTTAAGAACTCCTAAAATTAATTTATTTTTTCTTTGTAGATATTGACAATTATTTTGACAGCTGAAATTACTAAATATAGGACTATATGTAGAGTGTTCTGAGGCATTGTGATATAGTTTAAAACCATTTGTAAGGTGTTATACATTTGAAAACTGAGATACAGAAATAAACAAAAATAATTTAATGCTATTTGTCAAAATACATAAAAATTGGTATTGGCATAAGCAAATACTATTAACATTGAGTCAAAATTTATAACTAATGTTTATATATTATTTGTATTGTTTATCTTCAAAGCATTAAATTATTTAATTAATACCACATTTATTATGACCAATAAACTTAAGATGCTTCTCTTCAGATATAAAGAGCCCAATGGTTATCCCATCAAACTGAGTAAGACCAACATGTATTAATAGTCAGATACACATTCTACTGTCATATCCTACAAATACCTTGAAGTTTTACCATTACTCTTGCATTTTTCGAGTATTCTCTTTTTCCCTATCTCCAGGATTCTTTTACCTTCTCTTACCTACATATCTCTCAACTCTTTGTAATATCTTTAGAAACCTATTGTTTAGACTATTCAAAGTGACTAGGCTTTAAAAACAAAGACACGGGTACCTTGTATATACACCTTCTCCCAGATAAAGAGCAGTAGGTTAAGAAATTGCTCAAATTGATTTAATAAAATAATATATTTTAACAATATTATTTTCAAATATTATTGTCATATTCAGAACATAAATCTCATATTTGACCTGTCTTCTCATTTTATAATTTCTCAAACATTATTTTCTAAATTTTTTAAAACTTACTGAGCTAAACATCATTTGTGATAAATTACATTAGAATAAAATTAATTTTAGGATAACTGATATTTAAAAATTTGGATGGTTAAAATTTAAATTAATAAACTATATAAACACACATATATAAAACTTCGAGGGTAACCATGGCTTTTCTTGAATAGTATATTTCACATAAATCAGAAAACAAAAATTTTATCTTTGAGCAATTAGTTTTAATTTCAATGGGTTATCTGGAAACAGACTAACTTATCAAAGTAAATAACATTTCCTAGTACAGTGTACTTGCCTGTGTACGAGGTGACCCATTTAAACAGCAAGCTATAAAGTTCAGAGATATAAAATTTTGTATTTGAAATGAGGGTGATGGTTTAAAGAGAAAATTGTTAACAATATAAATATTACTTAAAAGTCACTTTTTAAAACGTGTGAAAAATATTTTCCTTGGCCAATAAATATTTCTTAAGTAGGTAAACAGGAGGATTTTTTTTGAAAACTATTGTTTCTGTTTCTTCTCCCATGGGTTTCTGTTAAAAACAATGGCAGAATTAAGTCTTAATTCTGTCTCTCCCTATTCCTTTCTACTATAATGTATAGAAATGATATTAGACACAACATTGTCTACTGTGAAATATCTATGGTGCCAGGAAGAAGCACAATCATTAGCCTAGGTTCATTTTCACATATGCTTTCTTTCTTTCATATTACATCCTTTAAATGTACAGCTGTGTGTGTGTGTGTGTGAGTGTGAGTGTGTGTGTGTGTGTGTGTGTGTGTGATATATACTTTTAAAGCTGCTTCAGTATGTTAAAAGTAGTGTAGTGGTTAATACTGATTGTCAATTTTATTGTATTGAAGGATCAAAGTATTGATCCTGAGTGTTTGTGTTAGGGTGTTGCAAATGAGATTATCATTTGAGTCAGTGGGTTGGGAAATGCAGACCCACCCTTAATCAGGGTGGACTCCATCTAATCAGCTGCTAATGTGGCGAGAATATCAAGCAGACAGAAAAATGTCAAAAGACTAGAATGGCCAGGGCTCCCAGTCTGTATTTTCTCCCATGCTGGATTCTTCCTGCCCTCAAACATCAGACTCCAAGTTCTCCAGTTCTGGGACTCAGACTGGCTCTCCTTGATCCTCAGCTTGCAGACGGCCTATTGTGGAATCTTATGATCATGTGGTGTGAGTTAATGCTTAATAAACTCCCATATATTATATGCAGACAATAAACTCCCGTATATATATATATATACACACACACACAATAAACTCTCATATAGATTTAATATATTTATATATATGCATATATACATATGTGTATGCTTAATATACTTATTATATACTTAATAAACAGAATAAAATTAATTTCAGGGTGACTGATATTTAAACTGTGATGGCTAAGATTTAAATTAATAAACTGTATAACACACATACATATCTAAAACTTCAAGGGTAACCATGGCTTTTCTTGAATAGTATATTTCACCTAAATCAGAAAACAAAAAAATTTATCTTTGAGCAATTAGTTTGGAATTCAATGAGTTTTCTAAAAACAGAATAACTTATCAAAGTAAACATATAGTTAATAATACTTAATAAACTCTCATATGTATATGTATGTATATATGAGTTTATTAAATATATATATCCTCTTAGTTCTGTCTTTCTAGAGAAACCTGGTAGTACAGCACTATTAGAAAAAAAATCTCTGTAAAATAATTTTAAAAATATTTGTGATGATGTCAACTTGGCTGGATTGAAGGATACAAAGTATTGATACTGAGTGTGTCTGTGAGGGTGTTGCCAAAAGAGATTAACATTTGAGTCAGTGGGCTGGGGAAGGCAGATCCACCCTTCATCTGGTGGGCATAATCTAATCAGTGGCCAACGAATATAAAGCAGGCAGGAAAACTTGAAATGGAGATACTGGCATAGCCTCATAGCCTACATCTTTCTCTTGTGCTGGATGCTTCCTGTCTTTAAACGTCGGACTCTAATCTAAGTTCTTCAGTTTGGGGGCTGGGACTGTCTCTCCTAGCTTCTCAGCTTGCAGACAGCATATTGTGGGACCTTATGATCATGTAAGTTAATACTTAATAAACTCCCCTTTACACACACACACACACACACACACACACACACACACATATATATATCCTATTAATTCTTTCCCGCTAAAGAACCCTGTGTAATAAAATCTTAATGCTAATGTATTGCGGAATCTCAAATCAGAGAGTATAAATAAAACATTTCACTATGAAATGTATCATGCTCTGTCAAATTTTCATGATTTATCTCTTAATGATATCTTGAGCAGATCTCACAATTTTGTGAAGACTAAGGTTTTTAAAGGTCAACCAAGTTAAGGATAAACTAATTTAATCTTTCCCCTTTCTTCATGTCCAGACCCCAGTTCATGTTTATCTAAAACTGTAAATTGTAGAAATAAAAAGAGAAGCTGATGGTTAGTTTTGAGTCACTGTTTCCATTGTATCTTTTTAAGGCTAGGTTCTTTTCAAGTATTATGGAGAAAGGGGAAAATTTGGGAAGAAGACACATCTTTTCACCCAGTTGGCACTAGCTTCCTTCTACGTTGCTGTTTTTGACTCTTTTCCTGGTTGACACAGATTGCCATTAATGTCCCCTATGTGGCACAAGTTCCAGGGTTACCTCTTTCAAAGGTTTCATGTGTAAGTTCCTTGGGTGGCCCTGGGTATTCCTGTCTCTAGAGACCCAGTTCTACCTTTGTTTTTCAACAAACTTCCCTTGCTTCCTACTACCTAGGATATCCCACAAGTCCATGCTGTTGGAGTTATATGACAGACAACCTTCTTGGAGAAATAACAGCAAAGGAACACAAGCTCTACTAATTTCTGGAGTGTCCATGTACCCTATGAAAAACTTGCTCTTTCTGTTGTAGTAACAGTGGGAATTTTGGCTACTTCTGTATCACTTTTCTCTTTACTCTGAGAGCTCTCTCCAACTCTCTTCTCCATTGCTTATAGATTCACAGGGGAAGGTTAGTAAAACACTTGCTTAAGCAGAGATACTAAAGACAAATGAAATGTTAATCCCCCCATCTTTTTTTTTTTTAAGAGTACAAATATCCTCTCACACATACATATGCTCAGCTAATGGGAGAAAAAAACCCAAAACATATCAAAGCTTAAGTATTGCCCTCCTCACAGCTTGACATACTGATGGTGCATTTGCGTCTACCTCTCTTCCACACTCCCCTTTATCCTTTGTTCCTTTCTGGTATTTTTATAGAGACTGGGAATTTGGGAATTGCATCATAACCAACTCTTAACCCTAATAAAATCCCCCGACTAGTGTTTTATAAATGTGGCTTAATTTTGGTATTTCCTTGACTGTAATTCTATTTAAATGGGAAAAGCAATAATCAACACCCTATTTTCTCATAGATATCAGTATATATTCTGGCTTTTACTTTGGACTTTTCTAATTTAAATTTATATTCTAACTTTCTTATATACCAATTAATTGTAATATATTGTACAATTATTTTTTAGAAAGTTTGTATTTCATGTAAAAATGAATACATAATGTATAACCTATGAATGTATTATTGTATTATAACTTAATTCTAGATGATGAGTTTGAACTTATAATGCACTATTTAATATAATTGCACTTTTTCTTCCTTCTAGTTATGAGACTTATTGTAGTAAATAAACTTAGTTCTCTCCTCTCTTAAACTATTTTTGACATCCACTTGGAAACTTTCATATGACTTTTGCTATGCCAAGAGTTATCAGTTATTTTGATAAGAACAGTGAGAATTATATAGAAAATTATATATGTACATATTTATATATAATGGCTTTATTGCAATTAATTTTTTTAACTTTCAGTATAATTTTAGGATAGCAATATACAGAATCATATTTTCAATGTGCTGTTATTTATTCTCATTTTGAAAACTTTTGAAAATAAATTATTTGATAATATGGAAAAAGAAACATACTTTAATTTTAAAAAGTTGATTTATTGTTGATAAGTGATAAAAGATGGCTAAATGGAGGCATCTGAAACTCCCCTCCTCCATTAAAAAAAACCTCAATATAGTAAGTAGACAATCACAATCTGAATAAATCATTTAAGAGAGAACACTGAAATTAAACAGAGAAGTGACAGAAAACACCTAAGACAAGATTGGAGAGAGACGGTATTGACTGGGAGTCTGGAGCTCCCCAACGTGAGGAAAGGGTAAGACAGTAGCTCCCAGTGGTTCACGTTTCCACCAAACACCCCTGCAATCCTAGCCACAGGAGAGCCACTTGACCACTGTGGCTCTTGAAACTAGCATTTATAAAACACTAGTCGGGGGATTTTATTAGGGTTAAGATGTGGTTACGATGCAATTCCCAAATTCCCAGTCTCTATAAAAATACCATGAAACTAACGCAGGGAGCCTGGACACACATGGGGGCATTGCTCCAGAAAGGAAGCTCTTGCTGGGTCCCACAAGTTTTAAGGAGCTACAGCAAGGCATCATTTTGAGAGCTTATCCCCCACCAGACTGCATTTTGCCCTTGGACTCGACAGCCACTGTGTCTTGTCTCTACATCCCTGAAGACCCACTGACAACCCCAGTCCATAACCACTGCCATTGATGGCTGCTGCCACCAGGACTAAAGTGTGAGCTACTGGCAGTGACCTTTCTCCCCCCAGCAAAGAGGCTGCAATGCATTTGCACAATCCTTAAGAATAGGTACCTTCACCTGACACCAGCACTGCTACTGGCTGCTCCTGGGTCCAAAACACAAGCCATTGACAGCAATCCTATGTCTCCAGCAGCAGTCCACCATGTATTTACAGGTGCCCTGAAGACAGGCTCCCCAACTTGCAGCTGCTATCTGGGGCCAAGTGTGTACTCTCCAGCTGCTTGCTTATGGTTGCTGCCACTTAAAGCAACCCCTCCTTGATCAGCAGCAAGGCTGCAGTGCAACAACTACTACCCCAACCTAAGCACTCTGTTAGGGGCCTGGGAATCACCCAACCTTTGCTCAACACAGGCATCGTCAACATGCACTACCGGAGTGCCTGACAATAGATCCACCTGGCTCAGCTCTGCCTGTCTCCCACCCAGTGCCCAAGAATGCTGTTCAGGAGCCTGGGGATCACCTTGCTTTGCCCACCACTGTTGGCACCTAAGAATTCCCCTTGGAAGCCTGAGGATAGGCCCACCCAACCTTTGACTACCTCTGACCAGCACCACAGCTGGCACTTCCTAATGTGTCATTTGTGAGCCTGAGGACTGGCCTGCCCAACCCATTTCAGCCACTGCCAAAATCAGTGCAGACTACTTGGGAGTCAGATGCTAACCTGCTACTGCTAATGTCAATACCAAAAGCTAGACTAACCAAGTCTAGCTTTTGGTATTGACAGCAATCCTATGTCCCCAGCAGCAGTCCCCTAACCAAGACTAAAATACAGAAGACCCGCATAAACAGAATATGAAAGATAAAGGGACATTACAATTGATACTACAGAAATAGAAAAGATCATGAGAGATTATTATGAATAACTATACCCCAACAAACTGGAAAATCTGGAAAAAATGGATAAATTTCTGGAAAATTATTATGAACAATATATGCTAACAAATGGGAAAATCTAGAAAAATTGAATAAATTTTTAGACACATAAAACCCTCCAAAAATGAATTGGGATGAAAAAGAAAATCTGAGTAGACCAATAATGAGTACTGAGAATCAAGAACATCCACTAGGGAAAGGACACCCTATTTAATATATAGTGCTTGGAAAATTGGATAGACACCTGATGAACAATGAAGCTGGACCCCTATCTCTCACCATATTTACAGATCAACTGGAGGTTAATTAAAGACTTAACTTAACTGTGAGACCTGAAACTAAAACTACTAGAAGAAAACATAAGGAAAACACTTCAGTACATGGATCTAAACAAAAATTTTATGGCTAAGACATCAAAAGTACAAACAACAAAAACAGAAATAGACAAATCAAGCTGTATTAAAATAAGAATTTCTACAGGGCAAAGGAAACCATAAACAAAGTGAAGAGACTACCTGTTAAATGGGAGAAAATATTTGCAAACTATTCATCTGACAAAAGATTAGTATCTGGAATATACAAAAAACTTAAACAACTCAACAGTAACCAAACCAATGCTTTCATTTAAAAATGAGCAAAGGTGAAAAATAGTCATTTGAAAAATAGCTATTTATACAAAATGGTTGGACATGTATATGAAGAAATTCTCAACATTATTAATCATTACACAAATGCAAATTAAATATACAATGAGATATCATTTTACCACAGTTAGAATACTATCACTAATAAAATAAAATATACCAGATGGTGATAAGGAGTGAGAGAACAGGAAACATGTAAACACTGTTAGTGGGAAGGTAAATTAGTGCAACCACTATGTAAAAGTAGTATGGAGATTTCTCACAAAAGTAAAAACAGAATTACCACATGATCCAGCAATGTCAGTACTTGTTTATTACCCAAAGGAAATAAATCAGCATATTGAAGGAATACCTGAACCTCCAGGTTTATTATAGCACTAGTCACAATACCAAAGATATGGAATCAACCTGAGTAGCCATCAGTGGATGAATGGATGAAGAAAATATGAGTATATATACACAATGAAATATTATTCAGTAATGTAAAAAATAATAAAATAATGTCATGCACAGCAACGTAGATGGAAAAGGGGGTCATTATGTTAAGTGAAAAAAGCCAGGGACAGAAAGACAAAATCTACATGTTCTCACTCATAAGAATGTAAAAAGTTAATCTCATACAGGGAGAGAGTACAATGATAGACATCAGAGTCTGAAAGGGATGTTTGGCTTGGGGTAAATGAAGAGAAGTCAGCTTATGGATGCAAGTATACAGTTAGATAAAGGAATAAGTTCTAATGTTCAATAGCAGAGTAGTTCATGAAAAATAATGTCCTATATATTCCAAAATAACTAAAACAGAGGACTTGAAATGTTCCCAACATATATAAATGATAAATAATCTAGGTGGTAAACACCCTAAATACTCTCAATTGATTATTACAAACTCAATGCATGTAATATCACATGTACCTCATAAATATGTACATTTTGTATATCAATAACAAATAAAAATAATCCAAAACTATAAAATACTAGACGTAAATAAAAGAGAATATTTGTTTACAAAAAATAATACATTTTATGGCTTGATGTTTATTCTAAGTGGACAGAAAGTTGACAAACTATCAAAATGTCCTAAGTATAAATTTTTTTGTCAGTTGATAACTATTACCACCTTATCACTTAAAATTAACAATGCCTAGATCAAATATTACTTGAAACTTTCATACTCGAAGATATAAAATAAAACCATAACCCAGTGGTATCTGAGCCAATTATCCTGTGCATTTAGTATTAATAACTTAACTCTATGTTCTGTATTCCTTCTGTATGGCAGCATTCTTACTGGAATGAAATGATGATTATTTCTGTGAGTGAGTAGAGTGACAATTTGCTTAAAACCTCTTTGTTTTTTCAAAATAGAAGGTAGAAAACTTCAATGAGACCAGATTAATGAATGATTTCTTGTTACTCATGACAGTGTTCTGTTTTCCCACTATAGGAACTTGATGTAAGATGCCGGTGTGTTTGAGTGATCTATACCCAATGCAAATGTAGAGTCAAAATCTGAGTCAATCTTCTCCTTCCATAGTGATTTTTGCATGTTCATATGTTCATATACAGTTTTGTGTTTTAGGATGTAGTTTCTAATTTTTATTCTACTAATTTCTGATATTTCAACTGTCTTTAAAATCAATAATTTATTTACCTGTCTATAAGCTATTTTCCTTTGTAATTAGAAATAGTAGTTCTATAATGCAGACTAAGAATCATTTTTAAGATTACTACTTTCTTAATATTGTAAATATATCTATTTCAATTTTATCATTAAAGTTCATAAAAATAGGTTTGGGTATATAAGACAATATAATTCAATCTTTTTCTTTTAGAAAAATAATTTTCAGTACACTATTCAATTATTCACATTGTAAAGCAGTTATACTTTTTCAAAGAAATCCTCTACTTGTATTTGAAATCTCTTTGAAAATAATATCCAAATCATTACATTGCACAGTGGTTTTCTCTATACTACACAATTAAATAATGCTGTCTAAAATTTCAAAACATTCATCACAATAAACAGAAAGAAACCCTAAAATATAGATAAATAAGCAATAACTAAAACCAGTAACTTTGAAAAAGGCAGTATAATTAAACATTTAGTGACCAATTCTTAGGAAAATGTTGTATTTATACTTGCTGCAATAAGAAAATATGTCATATTTTAATACTGAAAATGTATCATATGCCTGGCTTTGTTCTTAATTTTTTACATACATTGATTTATATAGCCTCTACAATAATCCAGTGAAGTAGATTTTATGCTCTCCTTTTTACAAATGAGGAAACTAAGACAAATGAGTGTTACGCAACTTGTCCAAGTTCATATAGGAAGAAAAACAGAGTTGAAAACTATAGCCAGATGTTGTGTTTTTTTAAACCATTACTATACATTGTCCTTTTATGAGATGCCTAAGTTCATTTTATTCTTTGTGCACTTCTCTTTATTTTTAAGTTGTTGTTTGGTGTATGAAAATGTGTATTCTTAAGTTTGAAGTTACATAATTAGTTCAACTGCAAATTGTTAACAAGTAAAGTCGACTTTTGCTCTTACAAACTGATATAAAAACTATAAGCTTTTAATATTATAAATTTTGGCTCTGTGTTCCCACACAAATCTCACCTTGAATTTTAATAATCCCAACATGTTAAGGGCGTGACCAGGTGGAGATAATTAACTCATAGGGGTGGTTTCCCCCGTGCTGTTCTCCTGATAGTGAGTAGGTTCTCACAAAATATGATGGTTTTATAAGGGGCTTTCCCTTTTACTCCACTCTCATTCTCTCTCCTGCCACCCTGTGAAGAGGTGCCTTTTGCTATGATTGTAACTTTCCTGAGGCCTTCCCAGCCATGTGGAACTGTGAGTCAGTTAAACCTCTTTTCTTTATAAATTTCCTATTCTTGGGTAGTTATTCATAGCAGCATGAGAACAGACTAATACAGCATAATATATATTAAAATAAATATATATAATTGGGAATATTTATTTATGTATCTATTGTTTTAAGAGCTTACCTAATAGTTTATTATAATTAATAGAAAAACTTATGCCTCATTAAATGTAAAAAAGTTTATCAAAACAATGCCAATCTCCAGTGAGCCATTTATTGTCTGTAATTTAATTTGGGAGCTCATGGCAACACTATATCTTGTATTTTTATTTTTATTATTGTGTTTTAATTTTGTTTTGTGCTATCTTGACAATTGAGGATCAAATGACAAAGAAAAGCTCTATTAAATGTAATTTGTATCTTCTATTTATTTACTTGTTTGTTCTTTTGGAAAAAGAACATAGTCCATACTAAAGTATTTGTAGCTTGTAATCAACTACAGATGCTAATTTTGGACTGAATCTGTGCTAAATGCCAATGGTAGATGGACCTTTGCCCTCAATCGCAGTGCAATTTTTGGATGACTTTCTTTTAGACCCCTCAGCATATCTTTTTCTTTCTGCACTTAAATTAAGTCAAGGTAATTTAGATACATTTTTCACTATGGATTCTAAATAAGGCAAAAATAAATATAAAAGTTTTTCCATTTCAGGCTTCCCAATCCCCAGTTTTAATTTTAATGGAAATTATGTGTTTGTTTTTTAGATATAAACAAAAACAGGGCAAATTTCAGCAGAAAATGGCATGGTATATAATCCAGAAATTCTTATCCAATAAATAAATAGAAATGCTAAGTAAAAAATTATATTTCTATTCTTAAGAAACAAAGTCAAGATAAGCCAGTGATGCATATTGATCAGTGCACAGAAACTTGCTTTTTCCCCTCTCCTTCCTTCTTTCCTCCTTCCTTCCTTTTTTCTTCCTTCCTTTCCCCTTTCTTATTTAAATTTTGGCTTTGTGCAATGTTTTCTTAAATACTTAAAAAGGAAATCAAAGTGAAAATATGTTTGAATTGCCAATTGAGAAAGACGTTTTGAAAATCATTAATAGCTCTAACTGTGGTTAACAGTATATATGACCAAGTACACAAATGGTGAACTTTTAGGATATGATGAAGAGATTTTAACTTTTTTCCTTGAGTCCCACAGTAATATCTCTTTTCTTTTTATTTTCCTAGATTTTGCTCTTTGTATTCTTTTCTGTAAACACCATTCACATGAAATTGAATATCCAGATGATTAGCCATTTCCAAAATCACATTTCCTGCGTTACTATAATATGCTAATATAGAAAATTCTAAGAGATGCAGTTTTCTTCTTTTATAATCTTTTGCACTTTTCCATTCAAAGTAAATGTCACCACCAAATACTGTAGCATTATTGCAGGTATATTTTATACATATAGCAAACATTAAAAAATGTGATTTAGTTGAACTTTTCCTAGACATCCAAGATTGCTTCTAAAAATTATAAAAGACTAACTCACATTCATGACAGATTTATTAAGGACAAGTGATATATAAAATCCTTGGAAGTTATATTTTACATTAAAGGTAAATTAAAAGCATAAATTAAATGTGTGCACAGATGAGCCCAGTCTTAGCAAATAGTAATCAGGTACTGTTTAATTTTCCTGTAGTACATAGATTCATCAGGATTCACCGAGTTTGTATAGTAATTTTCCATATCCCCCATATGTCTGACATTTGCTTCATTAGATTATGTCTCCTTATAATCATCAGGCAAAGCACATTCTTACATTAAGGAGAAAGGATGACATTGCCATCCCAATACTTTAATGTGGAAAACATATATTTGCTGTTCTGTATAGTAATATATTTGAGAAGTCAAATAACCTTAAGAAAGTAGTTTATTATGATCAACATAATTCAGTCTATTCCTTAAATACTTAAGTAGAGCCTATATGCGTGTGTAAATGTAAGTTTTAAGTGTATAGATTTTTGTTCAGACAAGTGAGGTTTCCAGATGTTTAATAGTGTTCTAAACACATTTTTTGGAAAAACTTATGTTCCTAAAAGGTTTTAATATATAATTTAATTATTATAAAGCATCTCAAGCATTATTTGACACAGGTGCTTTTTAATGCTTTACGTATTACATTATCTGTATGATTTTTAAATTATTCAGTCTGTTATCTCCTTATATTTGTTTAATTGATTATTTCTCTAATCACTATATTATTTCAGATTAAATATTATAGTATTTTTTTATCAGAAAGTATGGTTGAGGTATTACAATTTTGTTTTTTGTTTGTTTATTCTATCCTGAGTTAGAATGTTGATTAATGCTATACACTTTTTTCTGAGATAAGGCATAAACTTAATAACATTTTTGGCTATCAGGCAAGGAACTGTGAATTCACTTAATGGCTTATAAGTAGTATAATACTGTAATGTAGCAGCATAAAGCCAAACCTATATTTTCTAGAGATTGTTCTCAATTCCAGTTTTGATCATAAATGGGTTTGTTTCAAATATTGTGTGAGGTTAGAGTCACAACTACATGGATATAGGAATATATGATATAAAGAAACGAACATAATGGCTAATAGTTCTTGACATATTCACAGTTAAATGTTTACATGTTCAATGCAAAATTTCCCTCTCCTTATTAAATACTGCCTGTAAAACAAATGTGTAAATACTACAGGTCAATAGATTTCCACAATCCTAATTCTTTAAAACAATTTCTGTAGATTTTGGGGTGCACGTGGTTTTTGGTTCCAAGGATGAATTATATAGTGATAAATTCTGAAATTTTAGTACACCCATCACCCAAGTAGTGTACATTGTATCTAATGTGTAGCTTTTTATCCCTGGTTCCTCTTCCAGCCTCCCTCTTCTGAGTCTCTAACGTCCATTCTAACACTTTGTATTTCTTTGCCTACTCATAGCTTAGCTCCCATTTATGAGAACATACAGTCTTTGACTTCCCACTCCTGTGTTTCTTCACTTAGAATAATGGCCTCCAGATCCATCCAAATTGCTACAAATGACATTATTTTGTTTCTTTTAATGGCTGAGTAGTATTCCATTGTGTATATGTAGCACATTTCCTTTACTCACTCATTAGACCATGGACACTTAAATTGGTTGCATATATTTGCAATTGTGAATTCTGCTGCTATAAACACATTTGTGTAAGTTTCTGTCTCTATAATTACTTATGTTCCTTTAAGTAGATACCCTGCAGCGAAATTCCTTAATTGAATGGTAGATCTACTTTTACTTCTTTAAGGAATCTCCATATTGTTTTCCATGGATGTAATACTAATTTATATTCCCACTGGCAGTGTGTAAGTGTCCCTTGTATTCACCCCATCTATGCCAACATTTATTGTTTTTCAACATTTTAATGATGGCCATTCTTGCAGGAGTAAGGTAGTATTTCTATCTCATTGTGGTTGCATTTCCCTGATGATTAGTGATGTTGAGCATATTTTCATATATTTTTTGACCATATGTATATCTTTTTTTATTTTTTAATTAATTAATTATTTTTTTATTTACTTTTACTTTCTTTCCTTTCTTTCTTTTTATTTTATTTTATTTTATTTTTTTTTTTTTGAGACAGAGTCTAGCTCTGGGCCAGGATGGAGTGCAGTGGCACAATCTCAGCTCATTGCTACCTTTGCCTCCCGGGTTCAAGTGATTCTTGTGCCTCAGCCTTCCATGTAGTTGGCATTATAGGCATGTGCCACCACACCTGGCTAATTTTCATATATATATATATTTTTTATTATTATTATTTTATTTTTTGAAAGAAAGAAAAAGAGAAAAGGAAGAAAGAAAGAGTGAAAGAAAGAAAGAAAAAGAATGAAAGAGAGAAAGAAAGAGGAAGAGAAAGAGGGAGAGAGAACGGGATTCTTGTTCTATTGCCCAGGCTAGAATGCCATCTAAAAATGGGTATTAAAAACCTCTTTTATGCCAATAATTGTGCTTAACATTGGAGACAGGAAGGAATAAGGGATGAAAATAACAAACAAGCAGCCAACCAACATTTTATTTAAACCTGTGAAATGCTATGCAATTGCTGAGAAGTGATTTACTTCCAATTATGTGGTCACTTTTAAAATA
>CAUYLG010049590.1:0-13764 GCA_963573385.1 Cacajao melanocephalus | reverse complement strand
AGCTAATTTTTGTATTTTTAGTAGAGACAGGGTTTCACCATGTTGGCCAGGATGGTCTCGATCTCTTGACCTCGTGATCCTCCCGCCTCGGCCTTCTAAAGTGTTGGGATTACAGGCTTGACCACCACGCCTGGCCCTATTAACTATTTTCTAGGAAGTAGATTCTGTATTCTCTATATTCTAGGAGTACATATACTAGGAGCGTTCTCTGTATTCTTCCTTCTGTATATTGGGTGTCTGGAAGCCTACAGCATTATTAGAGCTGAGTGAACATTCTTAGATGTGTGGCACATCCTGTGTGTGGCTACGGCCTAAGGATAGTTTTGCAGGCCATGATGTGCAGTGTTCCTTTAGCAGTCATCAACTGACAGTGCGTTATTAATGGGAGTTAGTTCTCTATGGGTCTGACAACTTAGTGTGGTGAAAAGAGTGCTGGCCTATGGCTGCACATGCTGGAGAAGAGCTTGCCTGGCCACAGGGACACAGCCACGCAGACCCAGCATGTGTCTCCCATGTGCCAAGTGGAGCCCCCAGCCAAGAAGGCAGCCACACCAGCAGAGGGTGAGGAGGACAATGACATTGACCTGTTTGGTAGTGACAATGAGGAGGAAGACAAGGAGGCAGCCCGGCTGCGAGAGAAGTGGCTGCGGCAGTATGTGGAGAAGGCCAAGAAGCCTGCGCTGGTGGCCAAGTCCTCCATCCTGCTGAACGTCAAGCCTTGGGACATTGAGACCAGCATAGCCCAATTGGACACCTGTTTGTGCTTCATCCAGCTGTATGGACTGGTCTTGGGGGACCTTCAAGCTGGTGCCCATGGGCTACGGTACCTGGAAGCTGGAGATTCAGTGTGTGGTGGAGGACAACAAGGTGGGGACAAACTTGCTGGAAGAGGAGATTACCAAGTTTAAGAGCATGTGCAGAGCATCAGTGTTGCAGCTTTCAAGATCTAATGCCTGAGAGAGTGTGTGTATGCATGTGCGTGTGCAAGTGTGTGAAGCCCTGCCACAATTAAAAACTGAGACAAAAAAAAGAAAGTGCTGGCTTAGGAGTCATAGAGTTGTTACTCATCTATTAACGTAGGATTTTATAATTTATAGAGTGCTTTCAACAACAGTTAACATCAACACTATAAGCATGTGTTTAAGGTTTACACAGCTCTTACTCAATGAACAAAGGTATTGAGTAGAGGCAGGAAGCAAATCCAAGTCTTCTGATTCCTAGTCAGAGTAATTTTATCATGTATAAGTCATATAACCTTTCTGAAGTGAGTTTTTCCTTCTGAAATATAGAGTTAATACTCACTGTGTCTATCTCTTAAGATTGTTGTAAGATCATAGACAGAATGTGCAGTATTTTGTACATTGTAGAACAAATGTACAAATGTAAAGTTGTAGTGGTTATGTCACTTCTTATGTTTTGGCACTGCAGGTGTGAGCTTTGGGGAAAGCTTCTAATCAGAACTGTGCATAGTGTAGTGGAACTGAAAGAATGAAGATTTTTCTGTCTTTATGGGATTATCATTACTGAAGCTAGCCTAATTTCTGAAAATCCCAATGGAGGAAAAAATGGAATCCTTATTTCCATGGATTCCTGTTTCCCTTGAATCTTATCAAAATGGTAGGTAGATGCTTGAACAGAGTCTGGGTTCTGGATCTAACCCTCTAGATATTCATGAGTGGGTGCTTCAGAATGGAAAAGCTGTTTTCTTCATGGTAGGCACAAGGTGATGTCAGGGAGATTAGGAAGCAGAGTCATACTGGAGGCCTTTGAGAGGAGAATTGGAATTTGCTCTCTGGCTGTGAGGGGGAAAAGAAGGAAAGAATCAAGCATTACTCAGAGGTTTGATCCTGTGTAGCTGAGAGCACAGCAGTACCAGTGTTAGAAATAGTGACACTGAGCCAGGCATGGTGACATGCGCCTATAGTCCTAGCTTCTTGGGAGGCTGAGGCAAGAGGATCGCTTGAACCCAGGAGCTCAAATCTGTAGTGCACAATGATTGTGCCTGTAAATAGCTACTGCACTCCAGCCTGGGCAACATAGCAAGACCCCATCTTTAAAAAGAAAGTAATAGTTGAGAAGGGAGACTAGTTTAGGAGAGTAGTTGATGTAGACACATATGGCTAGATTGAGTTTGAGATTACAGCGGGAAAAAAACCTTAAGAGTGTGTGAGGTGTGTATGTTGATTTTTGCGAATCTGTAATCTGTTATCTGCAGTTCTGAGATCCAAACAGTCCTACAAACTAAAGGCCCGTTTTTAGTTTCTATTTATTTATTTATTTTTTAATTTGTAGCAGACTCATTTGGTAACCAAACCTTTCTCGAATAGACATGGGGCAATTTATTGTCTTTCTTTATTCTACTTATTGTGAATATTTGTACTTTTCATTGAAAAAATTAGGATAGCTTAGATTAAAAAGCATGTACTCCGTTAACAAATAGACTCCAAATCTCAGTAACTTAACACAGTACGTCCAGTACAAGGAGAGGGAGAACGGTGTAGCCCAGTCACTTAGCAACCTGTGTTGAGGGAGATTCCTCTGTCCTAGGACATGTTCCTGCCAGGGAAGAGAGTATAGAACTTGATTCTGTTCCCAACTCTTGGTCAGAACTAGGCACAGAACCCCCAAACTAACTTAAGAGGTGCAGGAAATACTTGAGCATTCTGCCTCTACCATAGTAGTACTGTCTCAGACACCCCACTACTCCACTCTCTGGGGAGGCATTGTGTGATTTACGGAACATGTACCATACTACCTCTCTAAATCCAAAACATGCATTCTGAAATACTTTTGGCCCTAAGAATTTTGGCTAAAGGATAATGGACATGTATTATAATTTCTTTTGATAACTCCATGAGATGGATACTATCATTCTCACTTTACAGATGAGGAAACTAAGTCATAGGTTAAGTATGCGGCTGCAGTGCCATTACTTTTAATGGCAAAGACTGCAATTACTTTTGTACCAATCTGAGTTCAAGGTTACACAGCCAGAAAGTTGTAGAGCCAAGATTTGAGGCAGGCGGTTGCACTTCAGTGCTACATTCTTAACAACTACCTATTGGCCTCAGACGTGGCAAGCAGATGAGCCCTGCTTCAGAGATTGGGTATAGACATAGAGATTGGGGAATCTTCTATTTTGAGGCCCACTGAGGAGAAGTTGTCAGCAGAGGGGGAGAAAGCCAGAAGTCAAAAGTCACAAGGTCAAGGAATAGTCACGTGTTTGGGGAGGGATGGGAGAGAACATAAACCAGAGGAACCAGCAAAGAAGCAGAAGTGGTCCAAGTGGTAGCAGGTTCCCTGTGCTGGGATAGAGTCACAGAAGTTGGAAATAGAGTTGGCCACCAGTGTGAAATGCCTCAGAGAGGACAAGAAGAATGGCTGGCTGGAAGGCATTGAATAAAGTTATCTTTATCTGAACTTCCCTTATTTATGGGTTATTATGGTCAGCCTGACAGGTGAAATTCAGATTTAGAAACTCAGAGATTTGAGCATATCATGTGGTTCATGGAAGCTGGTAAGGCTGTCATGGCATTAAAGAAGCATCTTTGTTTACACTGCTTTTTAATCACTGGCTCGGTTAGTCTTGTAGTAGTAGTGATTTTTGGTTTGGAACAAAAGTTTAATCCCCTTTCTGAATAAATTCATGTAAAGCAGTGCTCAGATTATGGCCTGTTATAAAATAAATTAAGTTTCTTCAGTTCCATAAAGGGACTGAGGAGGTTCCTTCGTTGGTATATCTAAGTAAAATGTTGTCCTAGGGCTGGGCATGGTGACTCACGCCTATAATCCCAGCACTTCGGGAGGCCAAGTCGGGCAGATCACTTGAGGTCAGGAGTTCGAGACCAACCTGGCCAACATGGTGAAACCTTGTCTCTACTAAAAGTACAAAAATTAGCTGAGTGTGGTGGTGCACGCCTCTAATCCCAACTTCTTGGGAGACTGAGGCAGGAGAATCACTTGAACCCAGGAGACAGAGACTGCAGGGAGCTGAGACTGTGCCACTGCACTCCAGCCTGGGCAACAGAGCGAGACTCTGTCTCCAAAACTGAAAAAAATAAAATTAGAAAAATACATATAATACCCCAGTTTAAGAATGAGAGCTATTATGTGTTTTTTTAACCTCAATTTAAATTTTATTTATTTATTTATTTATTTTTTTTGAGACAGAATCCTTGCTGTATCACCCAGGCTGGAGTGCAGTTATGTGATCATGGCTGACTGCAGCCTCAACCTGCCTGGCCTCAAGCAGTCCTCCCTCAGCCTCCCAAGTAGCTGAGACTACAGGCATGTGCCACCACAACCGGCTAATTTTTGTATTTTTTGTGGAGGTGGCATTTTGCTTTGTTGCCCAGGCTGATCTCAAACTCCTGGGTTCAAGCAATCCTCTTGCCTCGGCTTCCCAAAATGTTGAGATTAGAAGCATGAGCCACCATATGTGGCCCAAAACTTAAAAATGAAAAAAAAAAATTAGAAAACAAAAGAATAAAAACCTGAGGAAATAAGTGAATAAACTATGGACTTTAGTTGGTTTATCGATATTGGTTAATTAATTGTTACAAAAAAGAAATGTACCATACTAATGTAAGATATTAATAATAGGGGAAACTGGCTGGGTGTGGTGGCTCATATCTGTAATCCCAGCACTTTGGGAGGGAGGCCAAAGTGGACAGATTGCTTGGGCCCAGGAGTTTGAGGCTAGCCTGGGCAACATGGCAAGACCCCATCTCTACAAAAAGTTACAAATTAGCCCAGTGTGGTGACGTGTGCCTGTCTGTAGTCCCAGCTATGTGGGAGGCTGAGGTGGGAGAATCATCTGTGCCCAGGAAGTCGAGGCTGCAGTGAGCCATGATTGCACACGTGCACTCCAACCTGGGTGGCAGGAGTAAGACCCTATCTCAATAATAACAATAATAATAATAGGGAAACTGTGTATGAGGTGGAGAGGGTTATATCAGAACTCTGCTCTATATGCTCAGTTTTTCTGTAAACGTAAAACTGTTCTAAAAATAAAATTTATTAATTAAATAATAGAGCTACAGCAAGGTGTCCTGGATTGTAGGCAGGAGCAGGTAAAAAGATATGTAACCCAACTGTAGGGACAGACAAGACTACAAATTTCATAAAGCACTTGGGATGCTGCAGAGCCAGTTGAGGAAATAGAGAGTATGGGAAGCTGGAGATTGCACATGAGAGCATGGCAACTCTGCTTTGGAGGACTCTTGTCATAGTAACTGCTTAGAATTTCAGGGGAAAGAGAAAAAGAAGATAATGAAAAACTGCTCTCAGTGCCTGTGTGACACTAAATTGTAGCATAGCCTGGTAGTTAAGAGTCAGGCTTCCAGGGTTCAAAGCCTACCTCTTCCTTTACAAGCGATATGACCTGACCTTGGGGGAACTTACTTAATCTCGTTGTAACTCTTTTTTTTTTCTGTAAAATAGGGATAGTAATGGTACTTGTGAGGATCAGTTTAATTAATATATGCAAACACGCTTAGAACAATGCCTGGTACATGGTAAATGCTCAGTAAACATTAGCTATTATCATTATTATTAATGGATAAAGTGGTCCATGTGTTCTTAAAGGATAAGAAGGCTATATTAGGGCTGTATTTTTTTTTTTCTGAGACAGGGTCTCACCCTGTCACCCAGACTGGAGTGCAGTGGCGCTGTCTCAGCTCACTGCAATTTCTGCCTCCTAGGTTCAAGCGATTCTCCTGCCTCAGCCTCCTGAGTAGCTAGGATTATAGGCATGTGCTACCACTCATGGCATAATTTTTTATTTTTAGTAGAGACAGGATTTCACCATGTAGGCCAGGCTGGTCTCAGACTCCTGGCCTCCAGTGATCCACCTGCCTCAGCCTTCCAAAGTGCTGGGATTACAGAGGTGAGCCACTGTGCCTGGCCTTTATTTGCCGTTTTAAATGAATAAAGTAAATTTTCTCAGTTTTAATTTTGAATATGATAAATATCAATAGATATAATCCACATAAGTAAAAGCTCTTTGGGGTCTTTAATAATATTCACAGTGTAAATTAGAACCACTCTTGTAATTCATTGAACTGGAAGAGAAATGTAGTCCCCTAATGCCTTGGGAAAAGGGAGTCTTTTAGGGATCCACCCTACCTTTCAAACTCACTCCCTTTTCTGTCATCTTCTCTGCTATGTGTTCTTTATCTTCAGATACTCTTAAGTCCTCTTTTTTCTAAGCCACAGCCTATTTTTTTTTCTTCTGAGATGGAGTCTTGCTCTGTTGCCCAGAGCTGGAGTGCAATGGCATGATCTTGGCTCACTGCAACCTCTGCCTCCCAGGTTCAAGCAATTCTCCTGCCTCATCCTCCTGAGTAGCTGGGATTACAGGCATGTGCCACCACGCCTGGCTAATTTTTGTATTTTTAGTAGAGATGGGGTTTCACCATGTTGGCCAGGCTGGTCTCAAACTTGTGACCTTGTGATTTGCCCACCTGGAGCTCCTAAAGTGCTGGGATTATAGGTGTGAGCCACTGCGCCCAGCCTGCCACAGCCTATTAATTTGTCTTCCTCAGTATGATTATTCTTCATTGACTGTGACTTCATTCTCTCCTCATCTCTATTATTTGCTGGTTTCCTGCCCATCTTACCTTTCTTTTCCTCTATACCTGTTCTTCTGTAATATCTTTCTCCTTACCCTGTCATTTTTTGAAACTCCCTCAAGTTGTTTGTTTGCCCTCTTGCAACATCTCTTCTTCCTTAATTTGTTCTTTGTCATTTTAACACTTCCACTTCCTCTTATTTCTCATATTTATACTTAGTTCTGTTCTTCAATGCATTCAACCACTTAACAAATATTATTAAGCACAAATATTATACCCCATTTCCTTTGCTTGGCACTGGGGATACAAAAACATGATAGACCTGATCTCTGCTCTCCTGCAGTTTACAGCCTCTCATGGTGGTCATTTTGGAAAAGGCTGCGGACAGTGTATAAGGTAATTTGTTCAGGGTCCTACTGTACCCTCAGTGGAGTAGCCTTGAGAGGGTCATGGGTAATCAATGATAGTGGTACCAACGGCAGCAGCAAAAACCAAATGTTGCATGTCTACTATGTGTCAGGTATTTTGCTTACATTTAGTTGTCATAAGAACTCTCTGCAAGGGATGTTTAGCCTTACTCTACAGATGGAAAAACTAAGACTCATAGAGGATAGGTAACTTGCCTGTGATCATATAGCTAGAAAGCATCAGCACCAAAATTTCTTTTTGTCTTCAGTCACATCAGCCAAGAAGGGAAGGTATTCTGGTCAGGAGGTGATAGAGTGGGAGAAACTTCCAGAGCCAATTGTAGAAATAGGGTGTGTATGAAGCTAGAAACAGCAGCCATCTAGGGATTTTATCCTAAGAGCTTTGTTGCCTCTGATGTTAGAACTGGAAGTCTTAACTCACTGGAAAGGAATGCCCATGCCCATCTGGGAAGAGAAGCTGGACTAGGAGCCATCAGGGATGTTTGCCTAATGTTGCTAACGGACTCCCTAAGGCTTACCTGGGAATGGCATGAGTGACACATTCCAGAGAATCCTCTAACCTGTCTATCATTCCTTTTGGCAGAGTGACGTCAGAATCAAGTTTGAGCACAACGGGGAGAGGCGGTAAGTCTGCCTTCTGATCAGTGGATGTGTTCATGTGTGCCAGAGTTCTCAGATAGCATTGAGTTCATGGAAGTCATTCCCCTGTCCTTATCCCTACCTGTGGAGCCACTGGCTGGGTAATGGGGTGGATTGGGCATAAAGGGAGGAAAGTTTCACCCTTAAGTTGGCCTGCTAATTGATCTTGTTTCTATCTTAGCATTGGAAGCCATTTCACCTGCTGATGTTTTACTATTCTGCTCTATTCTGCTACTGTGAGGTCTGACATTTTGTTAGAAATGAGGACTCCAGCTCTACTCAAGAGTCATGGCTTTCAGACACACTGACACTGTGTCACCTGTGGGCATTAGAGGGAGGGCAGGATTCTCCTGTAATATGGTGCCATTCCCATTCCCAGTATAGTAGCCCTAGCTTTGTCCACGTCAGGGGTCAGGTTGGTGAATGAGAAGTTTCTTCATGATGTCTCTAGGTCATGGGAAGCTACACCAAGTCCATCAGTTGTAAAATATTTTAGCTCCTTTGAGGACATAGAAAGAGGAGGTTTTTTGGTCTGTGTTCTGAATCTTGCCTCATTAGGGAAGTGAAAGTAATGTTAGAAAACTTTTCTGTCCTTTTCTCCATTGTCAGTATTTTAGTTATTGTTATTTTTTGTGGGAAGCCAAGGTAGAAGTTCTTAGTAGAAAAAAAATGTGACTTTCCTTAATTTCTCAAGTTATTTAAGGAAAACATTCAGAAAGCATATAGAACTCTGGTCATGGGATATTTGGGACCTTGCGTGTTTGCGCATGTGCAGCACATATACACATATATGTGCCTTTCGGTATTTTTTCCACTCTTTGCCTTTCTCTCCCATTGATATACCCCCTGCCCCACCTTTCCTTTGCTTTGAGCATTTGGACAGGTAAAGTGCATACCCATTAGGATAAGGTCTCACCACAGGACCTTAGTACTTCCAAACATTCTTGGTTCTGGTAGTTCTCTGCAGCTGGTACCTTTCAGCCCACTTTGCAGCTGGCTCCAGAGGATACCTATGGCTGCTATTCTCCCTTTAAAATATGCTTTCACAAGCCTACGAGGTTGTCAGTGGCAGCCCGGTGGAAACATTGTGGAAAGTGTGGTCTACAGAGCCAGGGTCCTTCTGCTCCCATGTGAGTTCCAGGCCTGGAGGGAGAAAGGTCTGAGCTCTGTCCCCAGCTGTTCATCCTGTGTCCTGCCATTAGCAGAGAGGTTAAATTGTCACTTCATTGTTGCTATTTTCACACTTTCCAACCTGAGTTTTAAAGGGATGGCCAAACTCAGAGCAACAGAGTTTTCAATCAAAAGCTCAATTGTGTTAGAGCCCAATTATGCAGTTAGGCTCTCCTGAATTCCCTTTTCCCAAAGTGGTATGCAGTTACAGTGAGCAGGCTTACACTGAGAAAGTATATGTGTTTGGTTTCAGAGAAGCTGCCAGATTGAAACCACAAATATTTAAGGTGGTCAGGCAGGAATGGCCTTCTGAAGCTTTGAGCTGCAGAACGTTGCTATCAAGGTTTTGAAAATGGTGCATTCTCTTTTTATGGAGCTGTTTTTAGGAGCCATGGCCTTTCAGTGTTTGCGTACTATATGTGGAATTGAGGACTTTATATAAAGTTGGTTCAGGGAAGCCTATAGAGTTAGTATTCTGTGCCAGACAGCTCTAGTTTCATGTATTTCATGTCAGGATTTTGTAGAGAATGTCATTGTGGGCATTTTTAACTCTTTACCAGGAATATGGATAGTATTTATCTAAATGTAGGCCCTTACAGAATTAGAATTCACAGGAAAGAGGAAAGAAGTGATGACTTTTCCCACTTATCCATGACAGGTATTCATTCTGGTGGGCTGATTTTCCCTTTACTTTGAGAATATGTGATCAGACCCCTGACTGTTCTCCTTCTTGGCCCCAGGACGGCAAGGGAGAAGGTTTGTAGATTAAGATCTCCTTCCGTTTGGAAACATTAATGACACACTGATGGGGATGGTTTCACAGGTGTTAAACCTCTCGATGAAGCACTGGCCTAAAAATTCCTGTTATACAGTAGAATGGCAGCAGCTTAGATCTTACCTAATCTGGAAGTCCTGGCCTCTGATCAGACTTTCAGGTTGCTTTTGTGGGTTTTGAATGGCTCATTGCCAGGCCAGATGCAGAAGAATGTATCTCTGATCATGATCCTTTTTTAGTAGTGTGCTAGGGACATCTGAGTGGACTTCTGGTATTTTATCCAGAAAGGCTGATCCCTTTTGAACTGTTGCTAAGGCCCTGAAGAAGGAGGGATATGATTTGCTATTGGGAATTAATAGAATGCTATCCTCCCACAAGGCTTCAGAAAACACTCCTATCTAGAAAATCCATCTAGATAGCACCTAACAGTATCACTGCTTGGGACAGTTGATTTGGAAGAAAAAAAAGTAAGAGTTACAGTCTGAATGGATTTCCTAGTGGAGATGAAACTAATTTGGTTAGTAGTATAATTTCCAAAAATGAAAGGTGGTGGGCAAAGGGAAAAACATGAAGGAATTATCTTATTGAGATGTTAGGCTTTGCATGAAGGATAGATTGTGGTTTATAGCAATAGTCTATCAATGTTGCCTAATAGAACTTTCTCCTATAATGGAAATGTTCTATATCTGTGCTGTCCAGTACACATATGGCTACTGTACATGTGACTAGTGAGCACTTGAAATGTGGTTGGTGAGACAAAGGAGAGACCATTTTTTTTAAGACAGGGTCTCTGGGCCAGGTACAGTGGCTCACACCTGTAATCTCAGCACTTTGGGAGGCTAAAGTGGGCAGATCACCTGAGGTCAGGAGTTTGAGACCAGCCTGGCCAACATGGCAACACCTCAGCTCTACTAAAAATACAAAAATTAGCTGGGTGTGGTGGCACGCTCCTGTAGTCCCAGCTACTCAGGAGGCTAAGGCAGGAAAATCGCTTGAACCTGGGAGGCGGAGGTTGCAGTTAGCTGAGATCACGCTACTGCAGTCCAGCCTGGGCAACAAAGTAAGACTGTCTCAAAAAAAAAAAAGACAGGGTCTCTGTTGCCCAGGCTGGAGTACAGTGGCGTGATCATGGAGCCTCGACCTCCTGGGCTCAAGCAATCCTCCTGCCTCAGCCTCCCAAGTGCCTGAGACAACAGGCACACTGCCACACCCAGGTAATTTTTGTAGAGACAGGGTTTTGCCATGTTGCCCAGGCTGGTTTCAAACTCCTGGGCTCAAGCGATCTGCCTCCCAGAGTTCTGGGATTACAGGCATGGCCCACTGTACCTGGCAAGGAACTAATTTTCAATTTAATGGCTAATGGCTACCATATTGAATAGTGCAGGTGCATTTCTGGATGATGAAGGTTTTTTTGCTTCTCACTGATTTGAGCCAACCTGACACAGAAGAACATTAAATAAATTATCTGGTCAGATTTTATTAAAACTCAATGGCTTAGATCCCTCTCTCTTATGGCCTATTGCTTCTTCCTCTGGTTACACCACTTCCCACTCTGGGGGAGCAGGGAAGATGAGGAAGAACCACACACTTCTCCTTCTCAATGTGGACAAAGACAAGAACTGTGCAGGCCCATGGCTGAATACTGCCTGCTCCAACACACGGTAGTCTGATTTTATCCTGCCTAGGTGTACTAAGTGATGAAGGTTGTTTTAATTTTCATTTCTCCAGTTACATTGAGCATCTTTTCATGTGTTTTATTCACCACTTAAAATTCTTCCGTGAATTGTCTAATGTTTTGCCTTTTCTATTAGATTGTTTGTATTGATTTTTACAAGCATTTTCTCCAAGTTTGGTATTTAACTTTGCTGATGGTTTATTTTGCCATCAGAAGTTTATTTATTTATTTTTATTTTATTTTTTGAGACAGAGTCTCGCTCTGTTGCCAGGGGCCAGGCTGGAGTGCAGTGGCACAATGTCGGCTCACTGCAACCGCTGCCTCCTGGGTTCAAGCAATTCTCCTGCCTCAGCTTCCCGAGTAGCTGGGACTACAGGCACACGCCACCATGCCTGGCTAATTTTTGTATTTTTTAGTAGAGATGGGGTTTCACCATATTGGCCAGGATGGTCTCAATCTCTTGACCTCGTAACCTGTCCACGTCAGCCTCCCAAAGTACTGGGATTACAGGCATGAGCCACCGCACCAGGCCGAAGTTTGTTTGTTTGTTTATTTATTTATTTATTGAAATGGAGTCTTGCTCTGTCATCCAGGCAAGACCCAAGTTGCAGTGGTGTGATCTCAGCTCACTGCAACCTCTGGGTTCAAGTGATTCTCCTGCCACAGCCTCCCAAGTAGCTGGGATTATAGGCATGTGCCACCATGCCCAGCTAATTTTTAATTTTTAGTAGAGATGGGGTTTTGCCATGTTGGCCAGGCTGGTCTTGAGCTCCTGACCTCAGATGATCACCCACCTCCACCTCCCAAAGTGCTAGGATTACAGGCGTGAGCTATCATGCCTAGCTTGTCTTCTTGTCTTCTGTATTTTATGTTATGCTTAGGAAGACCTTCTCTACTCCATATACATATGTGTGTGTGTATGTGTGTGTATGTGTATGTATATATGTATAAGTTTTTTTTCATAAACTCGTACAAATATAGGATTTAAAAAAATCTTGGGGGCCAGGCATGATGGCTCATACCTGTAATCCCAACACTGGGAGGCCAAGGTAAGAGGATTGCTTGAGGCTAGGAGCCTCAAAAAAAAAAAAAAATATATATATAGGTATAGATAGTTTTTGAGACCGGGTCTCGTTCTGTCACCTAGGCTGAAGTTTAGTGGCTCGATCACAGCTCACTATATCCTTGACCTCCTGGGCTCAAGTGATCCTCCCACCTCGGCCTCCCAAGTAGCTGGGACTATAGGCATGTACTACCACACCTGGCTAATTTTTAAAAAAATCTTTAGTAGACAAGAGGTCTCACTCTGTTGCCCAGGCTGATCTTGAGTTCCTAGTCTCAAGCGATCCTCCTACCTTGGCCTCCCAAAGTGCTGGGATTACAGGTGTGAGCCATCATGACTGGTCCCTAAATTTTTTTTTTAATCCTGTGTTTTCTTTTTCCTCTTTTATTTAATCCTGTATTTTCTTATAGAAATTTGAGTGTATGTATGTGTATGAGTTTCTTTCTGATACTCTTTTCTGTTTCATTTGTCTCTGATTATTGTTAATCATCTAAGTTCTAGAGTATTGGGTTGAACCCGTATAAAATTCCCACTTTTGTATATCAAAAATGGTTGGCCATCAGTAGTTCAACCTAATAAATTCATTAAAACTATTGGCCAGGTATGGTGGCTTACACCTGTAGTACTAGTACTTTGAAAGGCTGATGTGAGAGGATTGCCTGAGTTCAGAAGTTTGAGATCAGTCTGGACAACTTACTGAGGCCCCATCTCTACAAAAAATAAAAAAATTAGCCAGGTGCATGCCAGTAGTCCCAGCTACTTGGGAGATTGACGCAGGAGGATCGCCTGAGCCTCAGAGGTTGAAGCTGCAGTGAGCCGTTATCATGCCACTGCACTCCAACCTAGGTGACAGAGGGAGACTCTGTCTCAAAAAAATAAAAATAAAAATTTATATTTTATAAATATAAATAAATTTATTTAAAAATATAAATTTATTAAAATTTTTAAAATAAAAATTAAATCTGGAGACAACCGATGCTGGAGAGGATGTGGAGAAATAGGAACACTTTTACACTGTTGGTGGGAGTATAAATTAGTTCAACCATTGTGGAAGACAGTGTGGCAATTCCTCAAGGACCTAGAAATAGAAATTCCATTTGACCCAGGAATGCCATTACTGGATATATATCCAAAGGATTATAAATCATTCTATTATAAGGACACATGCACACATATGTTCATTGCAGCACTGTTTACAATAGCGAAGACTTGGAACCAACCCAAATGCCCATTGATGATAGACTGGACAGGGAAAATGTGGCACATATACACCATGGAATACTATGCAGCCATATAAAACAATGAGTTCGTGTCCTTTGTAGGGACATGGATGAACCTGGAAACCATCATTCTCAGCAAACTGACACAGGAACAGAAAATCAAACACCGCATGTTCTCACTCATAGGCGAGTGTTGAACAATGAGAACACATGGACACAGGG
>CAUYLG010049589.1:0-34400 GCA_963573385.1 Cacajao melanocephalus | reverse complement strand
TTTTTGAACCTGGGTGTTGGTTGTTGCATTTTGCCAATATCTTTTTAATGCACTACAGCGTGGGAAAAATAGATAGACTCCATAACAAAAATACAAAAAAAAAAAAAAAAAAAAAAAAAGCTTAAAGAAATTCATCTGGTTACAAGATTAACCTCCGCAAAGTCAGTTAGAAACGCACGCATCCAGTGCCCGAAGGAACTCGTGATCTCAGATGTGACATGCACGTCACACTGAGTGGGTCCCCTGGGTGAAGCCTGCTATCCAGCTGCTGTAGAGCAGGCAGAAGGTGAGGTCAGGCAGAAGGCATGCACTGTCCTCGCATGTCATGCATGGCGAAAAGTATAGAAGTCGGGCATGTTATCCAGGTGGTAGATTGCAGCCAAGGCACAAGGTCGCTATTGCCCTGTGCTGTCCATTCCTAGCAATAATCACACCTGTGTGTAGAGTGGAAGAAATAAGGTCTAGCTCTTTTGTCCTCTTCTCACATTGACCCTTAAATTGAAACTATTTATGTATTTCCCACTTCTCAGGATTGATTTGGGAAGAGAAAGGAGACAACAGGAAAGCAAAGACCAACTTTCAGAACTAGCCGTTTTAATTCCAAACCCCACACATCACAGTATCTGGAGAAACCAAGAGTACTTAGAGGAATTGTCAGAGATTAAATAACGGATATAAGTGGCAATCTCATGCAGGAAAGAGAACATGCTTAAGTGAATATTTTTTACAATTCAGTTTATTGTTGCAGCCCTGTTGTCAATACCATTCCCATCAACAGAAATTAATACAACTATGTATTTCAAAATTTGCAAGAGCCAAAATGAGCAACTTTATCTTTCTCAACCTATTTTCGATACTTTCATTATCCTAACTCTGAATTTGCCCTGAAAATGCATTCTAATTAATGTCTAACACCAGGCAACTTATGATGTGGTTATAGACTCCTTAGGGAACAGAATTAAACAGTTAAATCCATTTTCTAAGTCTAGGTTGAAAGGTTAATGGATTGACTAAAATGCTAAACAAATTCAAAGTAGTATCCCTTGGAGGAAGAGATGAGAAAAAACATCAAGTGCTTGTCTTGCCAAACTTTTTCTCTATTCTTCAATGTTCTAAATAATATCAAAAGAACTGCAGAAAAACTATAGAGGCTAAAAAATTAAATAATGATGAGTCCTTTGTTACTGCCTTCCACCAAGACATTTTTAGCAAATTTGAATTTTTACCTTGTTTCCTTGAAGACATAGAATAGTTAGTCAGCAGGAAATGTTATTTACATTTAGCAGTTGGCAGAGATGAGACTACAAGAAAAATTGATATGTGCAGCTTCTCACGTCGACAGAAAAAGAGTAATATTCAGAACCTAAGAATCCAGCTACATTACTTATTACCTGGACTATCTTTCTGAGAAATAAAAATATGATATCACAGTTGAATACATAAAAATTATTTTCCTTCTGAAAATCTAAGCTCAACTACAAATGATGTGGCAGATTATATGATTACTTAAAATTATTCTTTCTTCCTACCTACCTCCATAGAAAGAGTGATCTACTCTGTCTCTAGACTTTGGGCTTGCCACCGCAACTTGCTTTGACCAATGGCCTGTTGACAGATATGACATCAGCAGGAGCTTGAAATGTGCTTGCACAGTTGTCTTCTTGTGCCTCTGCCATTGCCATGAGAAAAGATTCCTCTGCGTACCTGTTCACCCCAGGATGAAGACCAGAGCCAAAACTGTAACTCAAAGTAGAGTTACTTCGCTGAGCCTAGCCCAAATGAGCTAACTCCCACCAACCAGCAAACTCATGAGAAATAAGCACTGATTGCTGAATGGTACTGAGATGTTATGATTGTGCAGTAATAACGAACTAAACGATGAGAATTGTGTGGTCTACAGTCTAGGATCTGAAGATAATAGATTTCCTTTTAGCTCTGTCTCTGAGCTGCTTTTCTTACTTTTAACCCCTGAGCCCTAATGCTCCCAGGCTAAGGTGATTTGCTCCAGCTCCCAGTGATTATTATAATTTTGCAACTACATTTTGTTTAGTTTTTCCTTACTACAGCTGCAATATTTACAACTTAAATTACCATAACCTTTTAGTACCATGTTGCTTGGCTTTTTATGTTGAAGGAGTTCAGGAAATGCCACCCTGAAATATGCCACTTTGGACCTCAAACCGAGGCCACTTGGGGAACAGCAAATGCGGGGTAGGGCTTTCTCTGAACATCCCTTATCTATCTAAAGACAAATCCTCCATATGAAATGCAATTGTGAATCCCCTGCCCAGAAATCTCATCAACCAGAGAAGCTCAAACTTGAGTTGCAGGTAAGTAAACTGGGTATCAATCCCATGCCCAGACAGATTTTGTCACCTTTTCTTCTGAGGGCCAGTTTACCTTGTCCCCAAATCATTTACTGTTTCCTATGTTGTCTACATCCCTTGTCCCCTTTCCCCAATGAAGAGAGTATGTAAGCTTCTATATAGGGGATTTGGGGGTATTTACTTTTCCTTCGTGTGTTGCCCCCATGCACGTAATAAATTTGAATACCTCTTCTCCTGCTAAGCTGGCTACTGTCAGTTTATTTTATAGACTCAATTATCAAACCCTCAGAGAGAAAAGGGAAAGTCTTTCCTCTCCTACACTGCTATTGCCCAGGGCAATCTGTGGAATCCCCGAGAATGTAAATGGGCTTAAGGTATTTACAGATTTGGTTTCTGCATATTTTTGCTCTTTTGCTGTATTTGGAGGAAGACAGAACTGAGGTCAGTATATCTTTGGTATAGGCTTTATCACTGTAAAAATCTTATTTGCATGTAACATTCAGAGAGTAACATTTCCCATTCTTAGCTTAGAAATGCAGTATGTACCAGTGTGAACATACGATTGTCACTCCTATTTCATGGCACTGTTTCCTAGGGTGGCAACGGAACCTTGGTCTAACAGTGCCAAATCAGATGAATGTCTGCCAGACTCTGACATTTTGAATAGGGATATTGTACATGGAAATGTTAGAACTGCAGGGGTCAGAATTTTATCCACTCTCATGTAGACAGTAAAGATAAAGAGAATCTAAACATCATTAGCTATCTTCATTCAAGGAAGAGACAACTTCCCCAGCCTGCAGTAGGATGATCCAAGTGAATTGATTCAATGAACACCCTCTCCTGGAAAGGCAGTAAAAAAAACTTTAGGTGCATTTCTAAGTTATCAGAAAAATAAGGGAAATCTTCATTGTTCAAGAGAATAAAAGCAGTAATTCAAAGAGACAGAAAAAGTTGGTCGGTGTTTTCAAAATTTAACCTACCTTAAGTTTCATTTCTTTATTTTTGTTAGCTGTTTCTTCTTTCAATTTTTAAAGAAATTTTAATTTTTTAATTGATACATTATATTTGTACATATTTATGTGGTACATGTGATATTTTCTTAAATGAATAGAATGTGCAATGATCAAGTCAGTATATTTAGGACAATCATTGCCATGAGCATTTACCATTTCATGTCTTTTTTTTTTCTTTTTTTTGAGATGGAGTCTCTCTCTGGAATGCAATAGCGTGATCTTGGATCACTGCAACCTCAACCTCCCGGGTTCAAGCGATTCCCCTGCCTCAGCCTCTCGAGTAGCTGGCTCTTTGAAATGTACAATACATTGTTGATAACTTTAGTCACCCTAATCTACTACTGAACATTAGAACTTACTTATTCTAGTTGTATGCCGTTAACCAATCTCTCTTCATCTCCCCCTCCACACACACTCACATCCTTCCCCACCTCTGGTAACTATCATTATACTGTGTCTCCATGAGATCAAGTTTTTTAGCTCCCACAATGAGTGGGAATGCATCTTTACAACGATAGAATTTGGGTAGAATTCCATAAGAAATAAAGCTGACGGGATCTATATAACAATTGCTCTATTACAAGTCCAGTTTCATGGATATCTATTGACAATGCACATAATGGGTTGTAGTTCAGACTCTCAAGTTGCAGGGTTCTCAGTGTTGGCACTATCGACTTTTTTTTTTTTTGAAAAGGAGTCATGCTCTATCACCCAGGCTGCAGTGCAATGGCATGATCTCACTGCAACCTCCTAGGTTCAAGCAATCCTCCTGCCTCAGCCTCCCAAGAAGCTGGGAGTACAGGCACTGGCCACCACCCAGCTAATTTTTGTGTTTTTAGTAGAGACAGGGTTTCACCATGTTGGCCAGGCTGGTCTCCAACTCCTGACCTCAGGTGATCTGCCCATCTTTGCCTCCCAAAGTGCTGGAATTACAGGCATGAGCCACCGTGCCTGGCCAAAACAATTCTTTTTGTGGGGACTGTTCTGTGCATTGTAGGATGTCTGGCAGTGTCCCCGGTCACTACTCAACAGATGCCAGTAGCACCATAGTTGTGACAATCAAAAATATCTTTAGGTATTTCCACATACTTGAGACAAAAGTAGTCCAGTTGACAGCCACTGAGTTAGAGGATATTGTACTTCTAATTTATCAACTAAAGATACCACTTTTCCCTTCTTCTTCTCCATGATTTTGCCAATCCACCTGATTTTCTTTCTCTCTCTCCTCTCCCTACAAAGGTAATCATTCTTTATGCAAACCTCTCATGCTTTATAGAAATGTCTCATTACATTAAAGTCCAGTTATAATGCAATGGTAAATGTTAAAGCAACATTTATGGAGACAAACTCTTAAATAGACAGGGACTGGTGAACATAGAATCGGTTATGCTAACTTTTTGGTTCCAATATTGTACATTGATACCAGTCTATATCTGCACTAGTTTATTACATAAATCTAGACATCATAATGGTATTCATTAAAGAGATATTTTACCTGTATATCATTGCTCTCAATTGCATAGTCAAGAGTAGAACATTTTTCTACCGATTTGAAGAAACTTTGTATGCCAACAGCGACAACTAGTCTGGTTCTTATAATTAGACAGTATAAGATTTCTTGCATGCAAACACCATAATCGTATTTTTGTTTTCAACAAAGGACCATCTGTTTGCTAAAGGATGTGCTCCCAGGCATGCAATATTTCATTTAGATATTATGGCGCTGCTATATTATCCTTGCTTTGTGAGTCATAACATTGCAAGTGTGAAGTCCACAAGCCACGTGTTGCAATAAGGTTATCTCCTTTTCCAATGTTAGTTTTGAGGCAACATGTCAAAAGTTTATGCATACAGTGACACAGAAAACCTGGGGAGTAAATAAAACTGTTCATGGTAGAGGCAGATGGTGAATGCCCTTTGACAGTGTTCAAGCACAGGCTGCATAGTAAGTAAGGGCTGTTTGCTTGGAGTGGGCAATTGGCCTATTTAATGTCCATGTTCCCTCCAAGTCAAATATTTTATTATTCTTATTTTTAAAACTTCAATTTCAATCAATTAATTAACACTTAAACTATTTTTAGAAAGTAAATGCTGTGAGAAGAAATGCCTAAAGCCTATAAAATGGGTATTGTCATCTCCATTTCACAGATTGGAAAGATAAGGTGTGAAAAGACAAAAGTACCCCCTTCTAACTCTGTGTCAAATATGTCAAAGCAGAGTTTCAAGCCCAGATCCAGCTGACTACAGCGACTACCCTAAAGTAAGGGACTACGAGTCAGAGCATATGATGAGTTTTTGGCCAAGTCATAATTTATAAGCCAGAGATTTTCACCACACACACAAAAATTCTTCATCTTTCTTAAAATTCTGTGCCTTGTATCACTTATGATGAGATCCTATATTAAACAAAAAAACTAATTAGGTAATGAAGAAAACTCTATCAATACAAGTGTTCTGCTACAAGTGACACTTTGTTCTCTAGTTAAGTAATTGTATTGGTTCAAAATATAATTAAATTTTCTACACACAAAAAAATTCCATTAGAAAGGATCCATAAAGCTATATCACTTTAATTCTGTTATTTCTTTTAAAACTGCCTATACCAATTTAGTGAAATGATTTATGTGTCTATGCCTGTGTGTGTAGAATTTTTAAGAAGTAAGCCGTAAGTCCTAGGTTTCATATTTGCACCATTTTCCCCCAGACCATCAAAAAGATTTGTAGAGAAACACAATTGAAAATAGATTAAGAATTTTGTTTATGGTACAACTATTTTCCTGATGAAAGTCAGAAAATTTTAAAACAAGATGGTTTGCAGTACATATATTTGAGAACAAGATGAGGAAACAAAATGCTAAAAACATACACCAAAACTGCTATTTCTGTATAAAAAGAATGAAATGTCAGGATTAAGAGGAATCCCATAAATCAGTGTTATTAGCTTCTGTTTTAGTTTATTACATGCAGCTATGGATCTGAGACCTTTTCCCCTATTAAATCTACAATTGACTAAACTGACACAATTTCACTCTCTTATAAAAAAAGAGAATCCTATCTAAATTACATGATTTAGTCTTACCCATTATTTGACCTTTCCTTTGCTCATATTTCCTATTTACAGTTTCAAGCTTTTGAAAGCTGGCTTGACTTACAAAGTATTTTTCTGTGGCAAACAAAATAAACCAATCCCTTCAGAAGGCTTTATTGTATTTATATTCCATCTTGTTTGAGAAGATAGAGAGGATTTACAAAAGCATATATAATAATATGACAATATTTAAGGAGATAAAAGGTTAGAAATGAAGAAAATAATGAGAGAAAGCTTTATAATGTTATTTACTTTAAAAGAAAAGTTAACCTCTTAGTTGCTACTGCTCAAGATTATAAACAAAATAACCAATACCAGAGGAACATGCTCTACTAGGTTTACTTTGCTAGGCCATTTTTCTTACTTGTTTCATGTGAGGTCTTTCTGGAAGAACACCAGGATAGCATAGTATTAAAGTGACAGTGGATACCATTTGTTGAGCATCTCCTCTGTACCACCCAAATCATCACTCATTAAATTTGGTCACATTCTAAGCTAAATTCAACTCAACCACCAGACATTTGTGTTCTGTTATTTCATGTTTTCACCACACATGTATTTTTTATGTGCCCTCTGAGTGTAAGCCCCTCAAGGGCAAGAACACGGTATTCCACCCCTTTATGTTGCTCACAATCCCAATTCCACCATGCTCCCCCGCAACATAAACAAGTTTTATTACAAAAGAAGTCTATGTGAAGAGTGATCTTTGCTCATCTTGCCTGTGTGTGTGTGTGTGTGTGTGTGTGTGTGTGTCTATGTGTCTTATATTCTAAACTACTTATTACAGGTTCTGAATTCCAATACCAAAGTCTATAAATAAAATGTGACTTTGCAAAGAGAGTTGAAAGAGGTTCTTATGAGTTGAAGCATGTCCCTCCCCAAATTAACATGTTGAAATCCTAATCCCTGTTACTTCAGACCTTATTTAGAGGTAGGATATTTACAGAAGTAATCCAGTAAAAAAGGAAGTCATCAGAGTGCACCCTAATCTAATATGACCAGAGTCCTTATAAGAAGAGGATATTAGAATTCAAACAGGAATAGATGGAAGACAATGTGAAGATAGGAGAAGACAGCCTTTAGCAAGCCAAAGGGAGACCTAGACCAGGGGTCTCCTTCATGGCCTTCAGAAAGAACATATCCTGCTGACACCTTGATCTCAAATTTCTAGCCTCCAGAATTGTGAGAAAATTAAATTCTGTTGTGTACGCTACTCTGTTTGTAGGTACTTTGTGACAGCAGCACCAGGAAACTAACACAGAAGGATTTTGGTTTTTCTGTTTGTTTGTTTGTGTTTTTTAACTTGCAGCAGCTAGGCATTATTTGAGACTGTCTGAACTCATTGAGATAAGAATCATATACATTTTAGTCCTTGTTTTTATATATAGCAAACTACTGGGACTATATACACAGTGGGATCAGATATCAATATTTAGTTCCACTCATTAATTGACTATGGTAAACTTTCACCAGTTTTTCAAGAGAATAGTATGTGTTCTGGTCTAGTCTAAATGATACAATTTATAGTATCCTCATAATCAACAACATCATATTGAGGTTATATCCTGTTCCTATTACACCCGTGTTAAATCTCTTAACCCTCACAAGAGGAAGGACATGCTATTATTATCTCTGTACCTTGCTGTTTCGTATACTACCTCTTCTTTCTTCGGGCCTTTACTGGTACCCACAGAAAGTTTAGTCTTAACTTATTTGCCTTAAATTCTTTTAGGAACTAATGTTTGATAGTGCCTTTTCTCAGAAGTCTTTCATTCTATCAATTTATTCTGCAAGATGTTGGATATGAACAATACAAGTTAATGAAAGTTTTGCATAATAATACAGTTCCCTGTCATCCTGTAGCTCACCTACTTCAGAATCATCTTGACTACTTGTTTAAAATTTTCATTCCAAGGTCCAATTTCAAACCTAATGAATTAGTTTCTGAAGGTAGGGCCCTGACAACTATATTTGTAAGTAAACTTTTTGGATGATTTCTCTACACATTCAAATTTGAGAACCAAGGCCTATTTTGAAAATGACGTGGCTGGGTGCAGTGGCTCACACCTGTAATCCCAACACTTTGGGGAGACCGAGGTGGGCAAATCATGAGATCAGGAGTTCAAGACCAGCCTGACCAACATGGTGAAACCCCATCTCTACTAAAAATACAAAAAATTACCTGTAATCCCAGCTACTCTGGAGGCTGAGGCAAGAGAATCGCTTGAACCTGGGAGGCAAAGGTTGCAGTGAGCACTGCACTCTAGCCAAGGTGAGAGTGAGACTGCATCTAAAAAACAAAAAAAAAAAAAAGAAGAAAATAAAATTCAATGTTTTTTTTCAATAAATATTAGTTCATTAACTCATTGATGGAGACCTTACCTACTAGTATTTCATTAACTCATTAATGGAGACCTTACCTACTAGTCATATGGGAAGAAACTTTAAAAATTATAAAATGTTAAATATAAAATTATAATAAAATTTTAAAAATCAATGCAGCTTTAAAGCAGATTACATGCACACTCTTAGGAAGACAAGGAAAGCCAGCCTTAATACCCAACAAATGAGCCTGAAAACATCACTAATCCATCTGCTTTACATTCAATGTCTAATTAAGAAGGACAATTTCAGCGTGTGGTTACTGACCCTGTGGATTTCACCAATTATTCATAATACTGTAATCCAAGTTACAAGTTCCAGCACACGTATTGACAATGAAATCTAAAGGACTGGAAAAAAGAAAAGAATTCATTATAAAATATATACTATTCTCATTATTTTCAAAAATCTTCCATCAATTTGATTTCCTAAAAGTCAATAGCTTTATAGAAAAGCCTAAATATTTCTAAGTTCCTGACTGGTAATAGAAAGAGGCATGTTGCATAGCCAGCCTCAAAGATGGCACCCAGTGAGCCTGACTTCCTGGTTTTCATATCCTTGTGTAGTCCCCTCCCATACTGAATAGGCCTGACTAAACTCGTTAAGAATCATATATATTTAACTCTTTGTTTTTATATATAGCAAACTACTAAGACTATATACACAGTGGGGTCAGATACCAATATCTAGTTCTACTCCTTAATTAATGATGGCAACCTTTTACCACTTTTCCAAGAGAATAATATGTGTTCTGGTTCAGTCTAAATGATAAAATTTATATTACCCTCATAATCAATAACATTTTATTGAGGTCATACCCTGTGCCTATCCATCCAGTAGGATATTGCTGAAATGATTGAGTGGGATTTCTGAGGCTAGATCAGAAAAGATACTGTGGCTTTTCTCCTGTTTTCTCTCTCCTATTACTCTGAAAGACTCCTACTGTCATGCTGCAGGGATACTTAAGTAGCCTATGGAAAGACACCTATGAAGAGAAACTGCCTTCTGCCAATAGCTGACACGAACTTTCTACTTATGTGAGTGTGAGCCATCTCAGAAGCAAAACCTCCAAACTTGGACAATCCTTCAAATAAATGCAGCTTCAGCCACCATGTTGGTTGCAAACTCATGAGATACCCTAAACCAAAACCATGCAGCTAAGCCACTTCTGAATTACTAATCCACAGAAACTGTGATACAGCAAATGTTTATTTTTGCTTTTAAATATTTTGTTATGTAGCAATAAAACATAAATTTATTTTATTAAAATAAATACAAGATATAAATTAACACAGATATAAATGCAATAATTCCAAAAATGCTTAAATGCTGGAATAGCATTTGATGTTATTAACCTACCTCTCCTCAGCCCTTCAGGTCCAGGTTTTATTTTCACTTTTTCAGCATCTTTTCAGACAGCTCTTTCTCAATCCCTTCTGCTTGCTTACTCCTTTTATCTCTTATGCTTGGTCATTTCCAAGAGATCTAGTTTTTATCCTCTTGTTTCATTCATCCCATATCAAATAATCTTCTCTACGAGGATGCTTTTCAAATCTTTTTTGTTTTCCAGCACTGAATGTCTCTCCTAAACTACAATATACAAATGGCACTTGAACGTTTCCATATGGATGCTCAGTCAACACAGCTGCAATAGGATTTGTCTTCTTGTCATTAAAATTGATTGTCCTCTTCTGATTTCATATCTTTTAGTGGGACCATTCTTCTCCCCACTGATAAACCAACAAACTAGTTCTCCAACTCTTCAGTCATTTTCCCTTGGCTTTCATATTCGATCATTAAATTCTGTGAATTTATGCTTCACAATGTCTTTAAAATCCTCTGCTTCCTTTCATATCTGTTACCTGACTCACAACCACTTCCTTGTGATGTGATCATTACAATAACCCCAGGAGGTGATAATTATAGTAACCATTGGATCTATTCTTCTTGATCGCCAACACGTCTTTTCTTCCATCTGTTATGCACACAACTGTCAAATTTATCCCTCTAGACATTACATTCTTCTTTCACTGAGAAACTGTCAATGGCAATTCTTTATCCTTAATTTTACCCTTCCCAACCCCTTCTCCAACTACTGAATTATTTTAATCCTCCTTAACTGAGCTGGAATTTTACTGCCATCCTAACATGTCAAACTTAGTTCCACCTCCATACTCCTTGTCTAGTTCATTCTCCACTAGTTAATGACCTCCTTAGTCTCTCTACATATTCATAATATTTAAATCCTTGCCATGCTTTAAATGCAAATCAAGTCTTACCGCTCTAATAGATTTTCTTTGTTCTCTCCGGTTCACAAAATATTGCCAGTACATGTATTCACAAGTATAATAAATAGAAAAGAAATATTAATATGAAATTAAGATACTATCTATACAAGTTCTCTAATTACTATTATTCTTGCTTCTTGTTGCATTCATTTAGCAGTAAATAGTGTATATCTTCGTACTTTCAACCAATGAAGACCTACCTCAACAAGAATCAGCTGAAATAGAATGACATTTCTGAAAATCTCTAGAAATCCCATAATTTCATCTGGAATTGTGAATGCATGCTGGTCATTAATAAGCCAGTTCTACCCAAATAGTGCCTACGTGATTACATCAGCATAACTCTGTAGTGATTTAGAATAGAAAGCGGCACCGCCTGCATTGTTTTCCTTGCCACTATTCCACATTGTGATAATGTTTAACTGATTAAACTTTCTATACAACATTTTATTAGTAAGAGTGGGAACTGCTGTATTTCTCTTAAAGCTGAACTTATTTTATATGTCCCAGAAATATCTTAAATGCTATTCCTAAGGGCCAAGCCCGCAATGGTACTTCTCTAACAGCAGCAACATAGCATGTCTGCCCAAAGAGCACTACATGTAGCCATTATGATTCATCTGACTCTAAAATACTGACAACAACATTATGAAATATTTTCATTTTGGTGAGTGTCTCCTCCCTCCATAAGTTGCTCGTCTCTGGAAGTCAGAAAGCAAGCTCAATACTTCATTCAAAAATGTTTTCTGAATATCAGTTCATGAAGGATCCATTAAAAATTTTGAAGCAAGAATGTACGAGGTAGAGTTCTGAGCTGCAAGCAGCAGAAATACTCTCTGGTCAAATTAAAAAGGAAAGGAAAACAGTATATTGAAAACCTATTGGGTGGCACACAGAGTCATCTACAAGTCAGAGATCCAGGCTCAGAAAATAGCCAGGAACAAAGGGCAGCTGGATCATGACATAAAACTGGCTGGGCAAGAGACTGAAGCTCTACATCTAACCTCTGGACACTGGAACTACCACCACTGCTACCTCCAGCAATGGGCTCTGGAGGCCACTCCTGACACTATTACCTTGGAGACTGGATATTGCTGCCACTTTTTGCTTTGGATTTTAATTCTGTAGCAGGCATATCTGATTGGGCTATCACAGGTTATGCACCTCAACTGCAAGAGGCTGAGAAAACAGTGGCAATTCTTTTTACCTTCAAAAACAAGAGGCAAAATAGGTCAATCAGGGAATGAGGTTGAGATGTTAGACAACAAAAATAATTTTCTAAAAAAAGATGTATATTCACTACAATGTATTATGATCATTTTGCAAGTTAGAAAGATCACTATAACACCAATATTGAGAATAATTACAGAGAAAAAATTGGAGTTTCAATTTGAAGCTGCATGCAAGATATTATGAAGTGAAGGGGATGGAGAGGAAACAATGGATTCGAGAGAGCATGTAATGACAGAATTGACAGAATCTGGAGACCAATTGCACTTGGTAAGTAAAGGAGGGTTGTCAATAATTGCTGTTAGAAGACCATGTGAATTTAAACAGAAAATTTAGCAAAACAGTTAGAGGCATGTTGAGTATAAAGTGTCTATGGATGTTTAAATGTGGCCATAAAATCTTTGCAGTTTTTCAAAGAAAAACTGCAAAAAAAAAAAAGATTCTTGATATAATTTGGATATTTATCCCTCCCCAAATCCAGTGTTGGAGGTGGGACCTAGTGGGAGGCATTTAAGTCTTAGGGGATGATGCCTCATGGCTTGGTGCTGTCCTCACAATATTGAGCGAGTTCTCATAAGATTTGGTTGTTTAAAAGTGTCACCTCCCACCCCCTCTCACTCCTGCTTTGGTCATGTGATGTGCCTGCTTCCGCTTTACACTCCGTCATGAGTAAAAGCTCCCTGAGGCCTTCCCAGAAGCTGAGCAGATGCTGGCACCATGCTTGTATAGCCTGAAAAACCACAAACCAAGAAAACCTCTTCCCTTTATAAATTACCTCACCTCAGGAATTCCTTTATAGCAATGAAATAATGGCTTAGAACAGAAAATTGCTGCTAGAATGAGGCATTACTATAAAGATACCTGAAAATGTGGAAGCAGCTTTGTAACTGGGTAACAGGGAGAGGTTGAAAGAGTTTAGAAGACTTTGAAGAGGACAAGAGGTGAGAGAAAGTTTAGAATTTCTTAGAGACTGGCTAAATGGTTATGACCAAAATCCTGATAGCGACAAAGACAATAAAGGCCAGGCTGCCAAGGTCTCAGATGGAAAAGAGGAATTTACTGGGAACAGGAGCAAAGATCACCCATGCCATGTGTTAGTAAAGAGCTTGGCTGTATTCTGCCCATGTCCATGAGATCCGTGGAAGTTGAAACTTAAGCATGATGATTTAGGGTACCTGATGGAAAAAAATTCTAAGTTAAAGTGTTCAAGATTTAGCCTGGCTGCTTCTAACAACCTATGCTAACATATGGAAGAAAATAAATGACCTAAAGTTGAAATTCATATTTAAACAGGAAACAGAGCACAAAACTTTGGAAAATTTGTAGCCTCGTGGGATATGGTTGCTTAAAAGTGTGTCACCTCCCCACCATCTTGCTCCTGCTCTGGCCATGTGAGATGCCTGCATCCCTGCTTCTGCTTCAGCTTCTGCCATGAGTAAAAGCTCTCTGAGGCATCCCCAGAAGCTGAGCAGATGCCAGCATCATACTTGCAAAGCCTGCAAAACCATGAGCCAATTAAACCTCTTTCCTTTATAAATTACCCAGCCTCAGATATCCCTTTATAGCAAAGCAAGAATGGCCCAAAACTAATCTGCTTCCCCACTCCATGAAATATAGCAGGTCTCATGGTCGAAGTGATATGTGACTGGCAAGTCTCAGCCACAAGTGGTCTTGCAGTTTTCACTCTCATCCTCTTTGAACACTGTGATCACCAAATGAAGAATTTCAAATTAGCCTGGACAAGAGACCACATGGACAAAAAGAAGCTTAGCCATTCCAGCCTTCTGAGCTGAGGACTGAGATATGAAACCTATTAACTTTCTATAGCCTCCTGAGTGAACCAAGGCGAGACAAGCAGAAGAACCACCCATGTGAGTCCCACCAAATTGCAGAGCAAAGAAATAATTGAAATTATTTATTTCAAATTCACAAGCAAAGAAATAATGGTTTAAAACACTGCATTTTGAAATTCCTTATTGTACAGCAATAGAGAACTCATATATTGCTGATAGAATGTCACGGAAGAGATGTCCATTTGAGAGTCAGAAATGAGTCTGGAGCAAATGAGAGAGATAATATGACCATCACAATGTCATGCACTGCATGAGATTATCCCACATAAGGTCATATTGTTTTTGTCATAGGCAAAGGTGATAATTTAAACCAGCACTTAAGACATGAATAGAAAAAAGAAATTAGTGAAGGAAATTGCAAAGGAGCTTCCATTGATGAATCAAGCAAATCTATTAAATAACTAGGAAGCCATGGATGACCTTGGTTAAAATTATTAGTGTTCTTTAAAGAACTGGTGTAAATGCCAGATAATATGAATGGAAATGGGTTTAGAAAGTAAAGAAAAATAAACCGTTAAGTCACAATATCTGTTTGAAAATAGTTTTATATGACTAAAAGCAAAATACAGGGTAGAAGTTGGAGGATTTTTTTTCAAAAGATGAAAAACATACCAGCATTTTTACAAAGTGGCACGAAACTTAAAAAAGATGATGTAACGTCCCGAAGAAACAGTAGGGGAAGAAATTAGGCATCCTCATGTAAAGGGATCAGCATTTTTCAGGAGGAAGAGCTGTACCTTTATGTACCCTGGAATAAAGAATGGAAGGACAAGTACCAGAGCAGCTGATTTGCTGAAGATGGGAGGCCAATATTTGGGGATGGGAAGGTTCAATCTGCAGTAAACTCATTGCCAGGTAGGAGCAGGAGAGGGAAGTAATTTTTGCCTAAGCTCCTCCACTTTCTCTGAAAAGTTAGAGATCATTTATCTTCCAACCATAGGAATATATGAAAAGCTAGGTGATCCAAGGAGAGTGGCAAACATTGAAAAAAACAAGACAGTGTCTGTAATAGAATATGGCCATAAATTCTGTCAGTTCTTCTTAGCAAACAGACTTCTGAAGTTATTTCCCCAACTCTTGAAATCAAGTTTGTTTTATGTCTGCTTTGACCAATAGCACATGGCAGATATAAATGTGACTGGCTAGCCAAATGTTCTGGGTTCAGAGTCTTCCTCTGCCATTTTATTAGCTATATGACCTTTTAAAGGTACATGTGTTCATCCACTCATTCAGCATCCACTTGTTGAATAGCAAACTCTCCTTTGAGCCAGGGAGCATGCAAAGTATTAGATATATAACAGTAAAAGGAAAAAGACAGCAATATGATCACCACTTTTATGAAGTTCATAGTCCTTAGAAATCACATATGCAGTGTCTCAATTGTCATGTTTGAAAAATATGACTAAAAATTGTAACAATTATACTGACAATAGCTAACACTTGCTGAGCATAAACTATGTGTGTGACACCATCCTCAGCCCTTACCTGTATTATGTCATTCCATTTTCCAAACAGCAGTAAGAGGTAGGTACTATTATTTTTCCGATTTTAGAGATGGGAAAACTAGTATCAAGAGATAAGAGGTTAGAGATAAATACCTTAGTCTGGCTTTTTGGAAAGCAGAGTCTTCTCTAAAGGCTTTTTGTGAAAGTATTAATACTTGATTGGGAAGTGTGCCATAGAGAAGGAGGATGAGGGACAGAAAAAAGAAAACAGAGGAGGGAGAGTCAACACAAAATGCCTTATCAAGTTATACATGGCTACAGGCCCCACCAATTGACACATAATTGTTCAATGAAAATGCTACTGTCTCCCTACTGATTTGAGGTGACATCTTTCTACTATGCTAAATTCCCTTTTTTATCTTAGACCTACTTATGGATTTCCTATTTAATTCCATTGATGTCTTTTTATTCAGGTACCACATTATTTTTGTTTATTCTTTTTATTTATTTATTTTTCATTTATTATACTTTAGGTTCTGGGATACATGTGCAGAACGTGCAGGTTTGTTACGAAAGTATACATGTGCCATGGTGGTTTGCTGTACCCATCAACCCGTCATCTACATCAGGTATTTCTCCTAATGCTATCTCTATCCTAGCCTCCCTCCCCTGGCAGGCCCTGGGGTATGATGTTCCCCTCCCTGTGTCCATGTGTTTTCATTGTTCAACTCCTACTTATGAATGAGAACCTGTGGTGTTTGGTTTTCTGTTCCTGTGTTAGTTTGCTAAGAATGATGATTTCCATCTCCATCCATATCCCTGCAAAGAACATGAACTCATTCTTTTTTATGGCTCCATAGTATTACATGGTGTATATGTGCCACATTTTCTGTACCTTGTCTACCATTGATGGGCATTTTGGTTGGTTCCAAGTCTTTGCTACTGCAAATAGTGCTGCAGTAAACATACATGTACATGTGTCTTTATTGTAGAATGATTTATACACCTTTAGATATATACCCAGTAATGGGATTGCTGAGTCAAACAGTATCTCTGGCTCTAGACCCTTGAGGAATCACCACACTGTCTTCTACAATGGTTGAACTAATTTGCACTCCCACCAACAGTGCAAAAGCGTTCCTATTCCTCCACATCCTCGCCAGCATCTGTTATTTCCTGACATTTTAATGATTGCCATTCTAACTGGCATGAGATGGTGTCTCACTGTAGTTTTGATTTGCATTTCTCCAATGACCAGTGATGATGAGCTTTTTTCATGTTTGTTGGCCACATAAATGTCTTCTTTTGAGAAGTGTCTGTTCATATCCTTTGCCCACTTTTTTATTGGGTTTTTTTCCTGTAAATTTGTTCAATTTCCCTGTAGATTCTGGATATTAGCGCTTTGTCAGATGGATAGATTGCAAAAATTTTCTCCCATTCCGTAGGTTGCCTGCTCACTCTGATGACAGGTTTTTTTGTTTGTTTGTTTGTTTGCTGTGCAGAAGCTCTTTAGTTTAATTAGATCCCACTTGTAAATTTTGGCTTTTGTTGCAATTGCTCTTGGTGTTTTAGTCATTATGTCTTTGCCCATGCCTATGTCCTGAATGGTATTGCCCACGTTTTCAGCTAGGGTTTTTATGGGTTTTGGTCTTACATTTAAGACTTTAATCCATCTTGAGTTAATTTTTGTATAGGATGTAAGGAAGGGGTCCAGTTTCAGTTTTCTGCTTATAGCTAGCCAGTTTTCCCAACACTATTTATTAAACAGGGAATCCTTTTCCCATTACTTGTTTTCTTCAAGTCTGTCAAAGACTAGATGATTGTAGATGTGTGGTGTTATTTCTGAGGCCTCTGTTCTGTTCCATTGGTCTACACATCTGTTTTTGTGCCAGTACCATGCTGTTTTGGTTACTGTGGCCTTGTAGTATCATTTGAAGTCAGGTAGCATGATGCCTCCAGCTTTGTTCTTTTTGCTAAGGATTGTCTTGGCTATGCTGGCTCATTTTTGGTTCCATACGAAATTTAAAGTAGCTTATTCTAATTCTGTGAAGAAAGTCAATGGTAGCTTGACGGGAATAGCCTTGAATCTATAAATTACGTTGGGCAATATGGCCATTTTCACAATATTGATTCTTCCTATCCATGATCATGGAATGTTTTTCCATTTGTTTGTGTCCTCACTTATTTCCTTGATGGTGCTTTATAGCTCTCCTTGAATAGGTCCTTCACATCCCTTGTAAGTTGTATTTCTAAGTATTTTAATCTTTTTGTAGCAATTGTTAATAAGAGTTCACACATGATTTGGCTCTCTGTTTGCCTGTTATTGGTGTATAGGAATGCTTGTGATTTTTGCGTTTGATTTTGTATCCTGAGACTTTGCTGAAGTTGCTTATCAAATTAAGGAGTTTTTGGGCTGAGACGATGGGGTTTTCTATATATACAATCATGTCATCTGCAAACAGAGACAATTTGACTTCCTCTCTTCCTATTTGAATACCCTTTATTTCCTTCTCTTGCTGGATTGCCCTGGCCAGAACTTCCAATACTGTGTTGAATAGGAGTGGTGAGAGAGGGCATCCTTGTCTTGTGCCTGTTTTCAAAGGGAATGCTCCCAGCTTTTGCCCACTCACTTTGACACTGGCTGTGGGTTTGTCATAAATAGCTCTTATTATTTTGAGATATGCTTGATTAATACCTAGTTTATTGAGTTTTTAGCATAAAGTTGTGTTGAATTTTATCAAAGGCCTTTTCTGCATCTATTGAGATAATCATGTGGTTTTGTCATTGGTTTTGTTTATGTAATGGATTACATTTATTGATTTGCATATGTTGAACCAGACTTGCATCCCAGGGATAAAGCCAACTTGATCATGTCGGAAAAGCTTTTTGATGTGCTGCTGGATTCAGTTTGCCAGTATTTTATTGAGGATTTTCACATCGATACTTATCAGGGATATTGGCCTGAAATTTCCTTTTTTGTTGTTGTTGTGTCTCTGCCAGGTTTTGGTATCAGGATGATGCTGGCCTCATAAAATAAGTTGGAGAGGAGTCTCTCTTTTTCTATTGTTTGGAATAGTTTCAGAAAGAATAGTACCAGCTCCTCTTTGTACCTCTGGTAGAATTCAGCTGTGAATGTGTCTGGTCTTGGGCTTTTTTGGTTGGTAGGCTATTAATTACTGCCTCAATTTCAGAACTTGTTACTGGCATATTCAGAATTCTTCTTGGTTTAGTCTTTGGAGGGTGTATGTATCCAGGAATTTATCCATTTCTTCCAGATTTTCTATTTTATTTGTGTAGAGATGTTTATAGTATTGTCTGATGGTAGTTTGTATTTCTGTGGGATCAGTGGTGATCACCCCTTTATCATTTTTTATTGTGTCTTTTGACTCTTCTCTTTTTTCTTCTTTATTAGTCTGGCTAGCAGTCTATCTATTTTGTTAATCTTTTCAAAAAACCAGCTTCTGGATTCATTGATCTTTTTTGAAGGGTTTTTTTTTCTGTCTCTATCTCCTTCAGTTCTGTTCTGATCTTAGTTATTTCTTGTCTTCTGCTAGTTTTTGAATTTGTTTGCTCTTGCTTCTCTAGTTCTTCTAATTGTGATGTTAGGGTGTCAATTTTAGATCTTTCCCACTTTCTTATATGAGTATTCAGTGCCATAAATTTCCCTCTAAATTGCTTTGGCTGCTTCCCAGAGATTCTGGTACATTGCATCTTTGTCCTCATTGGGTTCAAAGAACGTCTTTATTTCTGCCTTAATTTTGTTATTTACCCAGTAGTCATTCAAGAGCAGGTTGCTCAGTTTGCATGTAGCTGTGTGGTTTTCAGTGAGTTTCTTAATCCTGAGTTCTAATTTGATTGCACTGTGGTCTGAAAGACCATTATGATTTCTGTTCTTTTGCATCTGCTGAGGAGTATATTACTTCCAATTATGTGGTCAATTTTATAATAAGTGCTATACGGTGCTGAGAAGAATATATATTCTGTTGATTTGGGGTGGAGAGTCCTGTAGATGTCTGTTAGGTATGCTTGGTCCAGAGCTGAGTTCAAGTCCTGAATATCCTTCTTAATTTTCTGTCTCGTTGATCTGTCTAAGATTAGCAGTGAGGTGTTAAAGTCTCCCACTATTATTGTGTGGGAGTCTCTCTCTGTAGGTCTCTAAGAACTTGCTTGATGAATCTGGGTGCTATATTAGGTGCATATATATTTAGGATGGTTAGCTCTTTAAAGTCTGTTATATCAGAGACTAGGATTGCAACCCTCCACCCCCTCCTTTTTTTTTTCTTTCCATTTGCTTGGTAAATTTTCCTCCATCGTTTTATTTTGAGTCTATGTTTTTCTTTGCATGTGAGATGGGTCTCCTGCATACAGCACACTGATGGATCTTGACTCTTCATCCAATTTGACAGTCTGTGTCTTTTAATTGGGGCATTTAGCCCATTCACATTTAAGGTTAATATTGCTATGTGTAGGTTTTATCCTGTTATTATGATGCTAGCTGGTTATTTTGCACATTAGTTGATGCAGTTTCTTTGTAGTGTCAATAGTCTTTACATTTTGGTATGTTTTTGCAGTGACTGGTACCAGTTTTTCCTTTCCATATTTAGTGCTTCCTTCAGGAGCTCTTGTAAGGCAGGCCTGGTGGTGACAAAATCCCTCAGCATTTGCTGGTATGGAAAGGATGTTATTTCTCCTTTGCTTATGAAGCTTAGTGTTGCTATATGTGAAAATCTGGGTTGAAAATTCTTTTCTTTAAGAATGTTGAATATTGTCCCCCACTCTCTTCTGGCTTGCAGGGTTTCTGCAGAGAGATCCGCTGTTAGTCTGATGGGCTTCCCTTTGGGGATTACCTTACCTTTCTCTCTGGCTGCCCTTAACATTTTTTCCTTCATTTCAACCTTGGTGAATCTGATGATTATGTGTCTTGGGGTTATTCTTCTCAAGGAGTATCTTAATTGTGTTCTCTGTATTTCCTGAATTTGAATGTTGGCCTGTCTTGCTATGTTGGAGAAGTTCTCCTGGATAATATCCTGAAGTGTGTTCTCCAATCTGGTTCCATTCTCTTCATCACTTTCAGGTACACCAATCAAATATAGGTTTTTTCCTTTTCACATAGTCTCCTATTTCTTGGAGGCTTTGCTCATTTCTTTTCACTCTTTTCTTTTTTTTTTTCTCTAATCTTGTCTTCTTGCATTATTTCATTGAGTTGATCTTCAATCTCTGATATCCTTTCTTCTGCTTGACTGATTCACCTATTGATAGTTGTGTATGCTTCATGAAGTTCTCATGCTGTGTTTTTCAGCTTCATAGGTCATTTACATTCTTCTTTAAACTGGCTATTCTACTTAGCAGTTCCTGGAACCTTTTATCAAGTTTCTTGGCTTCTTTGCATTGAGTTAGAAAATACTCCTTTAGCTCAGAGAAGTTCATTATTACCCACCTCTGAAGCCTACTTCTGTCAATTTGTAAAACTCATACTTTGCCCAGTTTTGTTCCCTTGCTGGCAAGGAGTTATGATCCTTTGGAGGAGAAGAGGCGTTCTGGTTTTTGGAATTTTCAGCCTTTTTGTGCTGGTTGCACAAGGTAAATCTTCGTGGATTTATCTACCTTTGGTCTTTTATGTTGGTGACCTCCAGATGGGGTTTTTGTGTGGACATTCTTTTTGTTGATGTTGATGCTATTCCTTTCTGTTTGTTAGTTTTCCTTCTAACAATTAGGCCCCTCTGCTGCAGGTCTGCTGTAGTTTACTGGAGGTCCACTCCAGACCCTTTTTGGCTGGGTATCACCAGTGGAGGCTGTAGGACAGCAAAAATTGCTGCCTGCTCCTTCTTCTGGAAACTTCGTCCCAGAGGGGCACTTGCCAGATGCCAGCCGGAGCTCTCCTGTATGAGGTGTCTGTCGACCCCTGCTGGGCAGTGTCTCCCAGTTCAAGGACCCACTTGAGGAGGCAGTCTGTCCTTTAGCAGAACTTGAGTGCTGTGCTGGGAGATCCACTCTTTTCTTCAGAGCCAGCAGACAGGAACATTTAAGTCTGCTGAAGCTGTGCCCACAGCTGCCCCTTCCCCAGGTGCTCTGTCCCAGGGAGATGGGAGTTTTATCTATAAGCCCCTGACTGGGGCTGCTGACTTTCTTTCAGAGATGCCCTGCCCAGAGAGAAGGAATCTAGAGAGGCAGTCTGCCTACAGAGGCTTTGAGGAGCTACGGTGGGCTCCACCCAGTTCGAACTTCCTGGTGGCTTTGCTTACACTGTGAGGGGAAAACTGCCTACTTAAGCCTCAGTAATGGCAGACGTCCCCCCCTTAACAAGCCTGAGCATCCAGATCAACTTCAGACTTCTGTGCTGGCAGCACGAATTTCAAGCCAGCGGATCTTAGCTTGCTGGTCTCCAAGGGGATGGGACCCACTGAGTTAAACCACGTGGCTCCCTGGCTTCAGCCCCCTTTCCAGGGGAATGAATGGTTCTGTCTCACTGGCATTCCAGGTGCCACTAGGGTATAAAGAAAAAATCCTGCAGCTAGCTTGATGTCTGCCCCAATGGCCACCCAGTTTTGTGCTTGAAACCCAGGGCCCTGGTGGCATAGGCACCGGAGGGACTCTCCTGGACTGCGGGTTGGAAGACCATGGTAAAAGCATAGTATCTGGCCAGAGTGCAGTGTTCCTCATGGCACAGTCCCTCACTGCTTCCCTTTTCTAGGGGAGGGAGTTCCCCAACCCTTCTGCTTTCTGGGTGAGGAAACGCCCCATCCTGCTTTGGCTTGCCCTCCATGGGCTGCAGCCACTGTCTAACCAGTCCCAATGAGATGGGCTTGGTACCTCAGTTGGAAATGCAGAAATCACCCGCCATTTGCATTGATCTTGCTGAGAGCTGCTGACCAGAGCTCTTCCTATTCAGCCATCTTCAAGTCAATTTTTTTTCAGTTTTATAATTTCCATTTTCTTCTTTTTTATTTTTTGATAAATTTCGTTTGTTTATTTTCAATTGACAGTAACCAATTATGTACACTTATGGGGTACAATGTGACATTGTAACGTATGTTTACATTGTGCCATGATTAAATCATTGAAATATGTACACTAAAGAGGGGGTTGGACACTCCTCATTATACCCTCCCCCCTTTGGAATTCAGGCCTAGCTGACCAGCATTAATATTAAAATGAAGATCTATTTAAAAATTTTATATATATAATTACTTTAAGTTCTGAGGTACATGTGCAGATCATGCAGGATGCAGCAGCAAACCACCACGGCATGTGTATTCCTATTTTTATTATTTATATTTTTCTATAGTTTGAGAATTCTGTACTTGGATTTTAAGAGCTTGTATCTTCATGCAGTTGATTGGTTTCTCCATTTTGCTTAGTTTTCAGAGGCATCACAGAATTGTTACTTTCGTAATCAGAGACAGTGGCATTTGTCTATATGTTTTTAAGGACGATTGAACTTTATTTTCCAACTAGCATTGTTCCCTATGTCCTCTAGGGAAATGGAAAACAGAGGGAAGTCTAGGTGGTGTGGCAAATATAAATGCCTTACATCTGAGAACTAGTGAATTTTCATCATAATCTGACCTTATTTTGAAGCTTGATTATTTCAGAGGATGGAGTTGCTCTAAATATTATGAAATTTGCCATAATTGATAAATAGAATTTTTAAATGTCAACATCTATGAAGAAAGATGTTAATCGACTTATGGATCTTTGATGCTTTACTCCATATCTCTCTGGACAGAAAGTTCTTCAAACGCTAGCTCACAGGAGAAGTGAAGCAAGGAAATAATTGGTCACAATGGAAAAGCTGGTGGCTGCTCCTGTGAAGTTAATCAAGTAAATATTTCCACTTAAAAATCACGTTTGTACAAAGAGGACTGTTTATATTATGAGGTGTGTGGTTTACCAATTGATGTTATTTTATGTTTATGGTGGGATTAATATAGGTAATAAGGGCAAAAGGTGATTCTAAAAACAAATTTATGAGGGGATAATCTTTTATTGACAACTACAGCAACCAGGAAATAGCTAAAACTAAAAGTAAGCACACCATTTATGATGGCAGATTATGGTAAATCAGACCAAAATCCCTATACTCACTCCTCAAAAGTAGAGGGCAAATAGAAAAGCTGAACAAAATATAAAATGGATTTATTTAAAGAGTATCAAAGAGATAAACTGATAATGAAGACTTACAGATTACCATTAGGAAAGGAAAATGACTCCATCAAGTGGAACACATTTTATGGGAGCATTTATGATTTTTGTAGATAACAGGTAAATATCTGGGGGCAAGTTTCGGCGTCATTGGCGTGATAGGTAATCCCAGTGGAAAATTGGAGAACCAGAGCCAGCTAAATAAGAGAGATAGTAAGTGTAAACCCTTCATTTTGGGTTTGAACCACAAAGGGTTATATCATAGTAGTAAGATGAAAGCAAATAAGAATTTTTTGTGAGCAATATAGCTCAGCCTCAAATATCTTAACTTTTCTGAAAAAAATTAAGGTTATCCAGAATTGTTTGTGCCAGGAACCATCCTCCAGAAGTAAATATACACAAAGAATAAGTAAATTATTGTCCACAAGGTTATTCTACAATTTCACAAAGAGAAGTGTTTAACATAATAAAAAATAACAAGAATATGAAAAATGGAATATGAATAAAAACCAGTAGAAACAACAGACAATGGAATCTGATATGCAGAGAAACCAGACATGTGAAATATCAGGAAGAAATGCCCAAAGAACTGTATTTTCATGTTCAAGTTTATAAGAGAAAAGATGGAGAATTTCAGCAGATAAATGAAATGAATTAAAAATAATTGAATATTTTAGAATTGCAAAAGCAACTAATTAGAAATTGGTTGATGATTGAATAGAGAATTATTCTACTTCTGACAATAGCTGAGTACGTGATTTAGATCAATCCTCTTTCTGAAACAGGACAATCTCAAAAATTAGAGTATAACTTTATGTAATAAAACATTCAAAACCCAAGAATGTATAACAATTCTAAATTTGCATTCCCAAATAACATACATGTACATATATATACAGAAACATATACACACATATATGTAACAAATATTAACATAAATAAAAAAATAGACAAGTGGTCTGAATAATTGATAGAACAATAAGAGAAAAGAGTAAGACTATAAAGTATCTGAACTACATGATAAAGAAATTTAATTTCATGGAAACACATAGAAAACTGAATCCAACAAGAGCAAGTAGGTAGCTGTTTAAGCAAAATAGAAAAACAACAAAAAATGGCCATATGCTTATCCATAAGCCAAGCATCAACAAGTTTTAACTGCAGGCACTCCATCTCTTACTAAGCTGTACTGTGCAAGAAATCAGTAATAAATTGCTAACTGGAAATCTCAGTATATTTTAAAACTAGTAAATACAAAATCGAATTACTTCTGTTCAAAAAGTTAGGACTTTTATACTCTCTTCTATATTTTATCTTCCTGAAAAATCTCAGTAGTTCTATGCAAAGTAACTCAACTAAGACTATTGATTACTGGAAAATTATATGGGTACTTGGAGACCAACCAAAGTCAGGTTACTACAAAATCCTGAAAATATTCTCTTTAGGAAATTATATCACTACCAAGAAGTACCAGTAGAAGCCTGACAAAAAAAATATTGGTGTAAATTTTTATAACTAATGGTCAAAGGAAGGGGGAGACATTAATAATTTTAATCTTGATACATGGAAGGTGAAATTTAGGTCAAAACTAATACCCCCGTGGCTTCACACTTTTGTAAGCTGACTCTTCTTTAGGATATTACAACTACCCTGCTGCAGTGGGTAAAACTGCGGGTTTAACACTGTGTTCTGAGAGGTATAATCACGTTTCCCCCTCCCTGACTCACCAATAGAATATTCCTTTCAAAGTAGTAGGGGTGTAATGCATGCAAGTGACCTACACTGGCTTTATGGAGGTCAGAAGGACACATCTTAATTTAACACCTCTGACATGACTGTGGTAGATACTGTTATCGGACGACTTCACTAACTTGGGTGCTTTATGTAACTTGCTTCTTTGGGAGTCAAAGGTAAATTCAGGAGGCAGTAACTGACCTCCTTGCTGAATTATTGAACATGGGGCTGCATAAAATTAAGCATGAATAGGGAAAATAAAAATTCAGGAGTATCCTATAAAAACCAGCTCAATTGCAATAGGTGTGTGTAGACTGTGTGAACTTTTAAAGCCCCTTCCCTGCAGTTTATGTTCTCACCTAGTATGTTTTCCATTGAAGCCATAGCAAATGACCAGAAATTGAGTGGCTTACCACCACATAAATTTATCTTACAGTTCTGTAGATCAGAAGTCTTACCTGGGTGTCCCCCGCTAAAATCGAGGTGTCAGCAAGATTCGTTAATTTCCTTGCCTTTTCCAGTTCTAGGGAATGACTACATATGTAAGCTTTTGGTCTCCTTCCTCCATCTTCAAAGCCATTGGCAGCCGAGAGAGTCTTTCTCACATTGCTGCGGCCACCTTTTGGGTTCTCTCTTCCAAAGCACAGCTCTCTCCCTCACTAGAACTGAGAAAGAGCCCCTGCTTTTAAGAACCCATGTGGCTCTCTGTTTGTCTGTTGTTGGTGTATTGGAACGCTTCTGATTTCTGCACACTGATTTTGTATCCTGAGACTCTGCAGAAGTTGCCTATCAGCTTAAGGAGGTTTTGGGCTGTTGGTGGGAGTGTAAATTAGTTTAACTGTTATGGAAGACAGTGTGGCAATTCCTCAAGGATCTAGAAATAGAAATTCCATTTGACCCAGCAATCCCATTACTGGGTATATACCCAAAGGATTATAAACCATTCTATTATAAAGACACATGCACACGTATGTTCGTTGCAGCGCTGTTTATGATAGCGAAGACCTGGAACCAACCCAAATGCCCATCAATTATAGACTGGACAAAGAAAATGTGGCACATCTACACAATGGAATACTACACAGCCATAAAAAATGATGAGTTCGTGTCCTTTGTAGAGACATGGATGAATCTAGAAACCATCATTCTCAGCAAACTGACACAAGAACAGAAAACCAAACACTGCATGTTTTTATTCATAGGTGGGTGATGAACAATGGGAACACTGGGCACAGGGAAGGGAACAACATTCACAGGGCTAGGTGGGTGGTGGAGGGGAGGGGGGCACAGTGGGGGAGTGGAGGAATAGGATGGGGAGGGGTAACATCAGGAGAAATGCCTGATGTAGGCGACAGGGTAGTGGGGAATGGAGACAGCAAACCAGCATGGCATGTATGTACCTATGCAACAATCCTGCAGGATGCAGGATGTGCACCTGTGCCCCATAGCCCAAAGTACAATTTTAAAAAAAAGAAAAAAAACAGAATTCCTGTGATAAGACAAGGCCCACCCAAATAATACAGGATAATCTTCTCAATACAACTGCAAAGTCATTTTGCCAAGAACAATTAGACTTATCCCCAGGTTCTCAGCATGAGATTTTATTACAGCCATTTTTAAGACTTTGGTTTAAATCCCAAAGTTGTAGACTCTATACTACATTGTATAAGTCTCCAAGGCAAGGTTTTTATCTTTTTCACATAATATAGTGGTTTTAAATATGGAAAAATAAGTATTTTTAGCTATTTATGTGCATCTAGTTGTTCTTGGAATAAACAGCAAAACGTCTCTAGCTAAGGCTGGTTTACATTTATGTCAGTGTTGATGGCATTTTTTAAATGACTTTATCAAATGACTTCTCTGTAGTAGAGCTGAAACTAGCAACAAAATCTAGTTTATCCTTTACAACTAACTGCCAGGTTAGGTTTTTTAAATTTTTTGTCCTAAAGATCATTCCCAGAGGCACTCTTTTGGTTCTGGCTTTTCATCAGAAGATGCTGTTTGTCATATAACAAAAATGAAAAGTTTTCTCCCCAGGAAATAAATAGAGAATTTATTGAAGAGTTAAGTTGGGATAAGGACTGTGTATCTCTTTCCTTTTCAGGTCACTTCTCCTTACCCGCCTCTTTCTGGGGTACTTTGATCTCCATTAACAATCAGAACAACACTTTTGTTCTCAGTGATATTAGGTAACCATGACAGTAATTTTTGTTGCTGTGCAATCTTCAGTCTCACACTTATCTGCCAGGTCTGAAAAGTGTCTGGAGAAATGAGCAAATACGAGCTGCTAAAACCAGAAAAAGGAATTGCTGCTGTTTCTTTTCATTGCTCTCTGGCTGCTCCTGGGCTGAATTTTATTTCATTTTGAAAACCACATATTTGCAATAAATGGAAATGAAATATCGCTCCTCACGGATGGACTAGTTTATCAAAAATTCTTTTCTTAGATTTCTACCTCTACAGAAGACTATAAAGTGATGTTGAAATTCTTACCATAAATCCTTCAATCATTACCACTTACGAACAGATAAATGTTGATATTCAGCCTGAGGCAAAATCAGGAAAGGTGATGTTATGGGGATTTTACATTACTCCATTTCATTCTCAGATGTTGCTGGTGTGTAAGGCAGGACTCTAGCTGCTGCCACATAGGGGAGGCATCCTGGACCTCCAGGGAATATGCTGCATATGCTTTTAATTTAGATCTCTTTCTTGATTCAATCAGATGCTTCAGAGTGCAATGGAATGGGAAGTTGTCAGAGTACTGCCAGGACTATGTACCTCTTACTTCTATGTTTAGTGACCTAACTTTCTGTGGAGTAGCCTGATTTTCCTAAGGTGAGTGACTCACTTCTTGTTCAATATCTCTGAAGATGACCAAATCGTCTATCTGAAAATCACTTTCCTGCTATTCAATCTTTGGGTTTTCTTTCCAATAAACTTATTAATGGGGAAATAGGGTAAACGGTAAGAAGTTTTTAGAGGAACATACTGGACCCCATATTCTCCCTGTCTAGTCTCACCAACAACATTTAATATAACTAGCATTCCAATAGCACAATACATGCTTAATGTTTTAGGAAAAATGTACCCACTTTATTGTGCAACGTAGGCTGTGCTGTGGGCTGGAGAATTACAGATTTAGAGAAAAATAATGGTAAGAAAAATTTTCATGAAAGAGGTAGGATTTGAATCGGATTTATTACAATATTTAAGATGTTCAGACTATTGAACTCAGGGACAACAAACAGTTTTGAATGAAAGAATACAATTTGAGATTTTGACCTGTTATTATTGTGGAGGACTGGTAAGATTTTTTAAATACCCAGTAAACTTTTTGAAAATAAGGAATAATAATGTGAGATCTCACAATTCTTTATTATACAAGTTCAATGAAACAAATTGATAAACTGTAAAAAGCTGAAATATCAAGATAGAGTCAAATAAAATGTCACAGTATATTGAATACCAGGTTTAGACAAAAATGAGTAAAATGTGTAATGTAAGAACTTGTAACCAATAAATACCCTCATCTGGGTACAATCATCTCCAGAAAACTGTGGATTTGGCTTTTTCCCCCCTGCCTTTAGAATTGCATGCAATTTCTTCTTGTTGACAAACTCTAACATGAAGGATAAGATATTCTGAAAAATATAGTTCTTATCTTCCTTCTGACATTGTGCCTGATGTGTCCCTAGTAAGAACATTTCTCCTTAGGGAGCTAAGACTTCTAAACCATTAGGAGGCCACAGTTGTAGTTCATTAGGTAGAGCAATAGGAGAAAAGCTTTTACTTCCATTCCTTAGATCCTGAACCCATGAAGTGTAGCTATGGGAGAAATAGAAGCACCTTTGGTGTATAAGATGTGGAACTTAACTTCTGCACATAGGATATAACCTGATACCTGAAAGGTGTTTTAAGTGTCTTCTGAAGCCCTTCCACCATTCTATCAGGCCAGTAGTGCATTCCACTATTCAATTAGGCAGGGGCCAGAGTATATGGAACTATGAATTCCACTGGCAAAGACCTATTGCTAAACTTCATTTGCTTTAAAATAATTCCCTTTTTCAGAAGAAATGCAGTGGAAAATTTCCGGATAGCGAGTAATGCAATCTCCAAAATCATGAATGGTGTTTTGGCAGTATCATTGCTGGCAATGAAGACAAATCCATTTCCAGAATAACTATTTATTCCAAGAAGAGCAAATTGCTTCCTCTTCTGTGATGGGTGGCCCAATGGAATAAAATTGTCACCAGGTGCTGGCTTGTTCACTTGGGAAACATTATCATATCGGTGGCTCAGTGTCACTTTACGTTGTTGACAGGTTGGGAACTCACCAATAGCTACAGCACATAATCCATGCTGTTGAGTTCAAGCCTGCTTCCGTAGCCACTTTCACAGCCACTCGGTTCAGCAGCCCTTGCAGCAATTAGTAGCATGGCTGGGCAGGAAGGTCCACTGATGTCTGTATAATGGGCCATCGTTTCCATGTGATTACCAAGAGCCTGATCTGCAGCAGTTGCCATTTGGTGGGCATTTACAAAAGATAAAAATATTATTCTGCTTTTGCGCCCATTTTGTGAGATCTATGACATCCTCCCAGGTTTCTTGGTAACATATGTTCCAATAGTTTTCCTTCTAAGTCCATCACCATCCAACCAAATCATTAGTCAATCCTCATAAAACAGCATGAATCTGACATTTTTTCACCTCTTTTCCAAGCAAACTGAACCACCAAGTATACTCTTTTGAGTTCTTCCCATTGGTAGATTTTCTTTCACCATTGTTCTGCATCATGCCTGAGCAAGAACATAATACTACAGTCATTTACTTTTAGGTGTTCCTAGCTATAATGGGGAACTTTATCTGTCACCTATACTGGGCCAAGGAATTCCCAGATACCTGGTTATTTCACATTATTTCTGGGTGTGTCTGTGAGGGTGTTTCCCAAAGAGAGTGGCACTTGAACTGGTGAATGAGTAAAGTAGATTGCGCTGAGTAAGCATCATCAATGCACTGAGGACTTGACTAGAACAAAAAGTTGGAGGAAGGTTGAATTTTCTGTCTTAACTTGGCTGCTTGAGCTGAGACAAAGTTCTTCTTCTGCCACCGAACTGGAACTTACACTGTGGACACTTCCATTTCTCAGGTCTTTAAACTGAAATTTGAACTTACATCCCCAGTGTTCCTGGTTCTCCAGTTTGCATAAGGCAGATGCTGGGACTTTTCAGCCTCCACACATGTGTAAGCTGATTCTTTATAATAAATCTCACTCTAAATTTACATATCCTATTGGTTCCATGTCTCTGAAAAACTCTAATACACCAGCATAGATGTAGAGCCATTTATAAACAAGAACCATTTATATCCAATATTCACTGGATATGACCATGCTTTGGCGGGGAGGCAATGAAAGCAAACACAGGCAAAAATAGACAAACTGCATCAAACTAAAAAGGCTCTCCACAGCAAATGACAATTAACCATTAAAAGAAACCATCTACAGATGGGGAGAAAATATTCCAAATCCTATATCTGATAAGGGGCTTATATCCACACTGTATAATAAACTCAAACAACTCAGGAGCAAGAAAACAAACAACCCCACTAAAAAAAACAGACAAATCAGCTAGAGAGATTTCTCAAAAGAAGACATACAAATGGCTCTCATGTGTATGAAAAAATGCTCAGCATCACTAATAATCAGAGAATATAAATTGAAACCACAATAAGTTATCACCCCACACCTGTTAGAATGGCTATCCTCAAAAAGATAACAGGGAACAAGTGTTGGCAAGGATGTGGAGAAAAGGAACCTTGTATAATGTCAGTGGGAATATAAATTAGTATATCAATTTTGGAAAAAATTATCATTTCTTCAAAAAAACTAAGAATAGAATTACTATATGATGCAGATATATATTCTGAATATACATCTCAAGGAAAGTAAATCAGTATCTTGAAGAGATATCTGACTCCCACATCCACTGCAACATTGTTTATAATTGCCAAGATATGGAGACAATTTATGTGTCCATCAGTGGATGAATGGATAAAGAAAATGGGGTAGCTATACACAATACAAAGCCTTTATAAAGAAAGAAATGTGTCATTTACAACAACATAGATGAATCTACAGGACATTATGTGAAGTGAAATAAGCCAGGCACAGAAAGACAAACACTACATGGTCTCACCTCTAAGTGCAATCTCAAAGTGTCAGACTCATAAAAACAGAGAGTAGAATGATTGTTACCAAACACTAGTGGCAGAATGGATCAGGGGAAAAAAAGATGTTACTCCAAGGGTACAAAGATTCACTTAAACAGAAGAGTAAGTTATAATGGTCTATTGTACAACATAGTGACTATAACTAATTTATTGTATATTTCAAAATTGCGAAAAGAGTCGATTTTACGTGTTCTCGCCACAAAGACATGACAAGTGTGTGAGGTAATAGATATGTTAATTAGCTTGATTTAATCATTCCACAATGTCTACATGTATCACAATGTCACATTGTACCCCATATATATATATATATATACACAATTAATATTTGTTAATGAAAACTAAAATTTAAGAATAAAATAAAAGTAGATTTATTGGACTTTGAGCCTCTTTTTTATGTAACTTAGTTGTGTTTTCAGGAGTTGTTCAAGCCCAATATTGTATATACTCCCTTACTTGACCATGGGATGCTTTGCAAATGCCAAAATTGATGGCTTTTGTGGTCAGATAACAGCCAGATCATGACAGGCAGCTCAGATTTGCATGGTATGTCGGTGACCCCAATCAAATTTTCTACTGCTAATAGGACCTCTTATCAAGTCAGAAATTATTTTTCTGCTGTTGTTTGTATGTCAAACAGGTAAAAGTTATCTTAAGAATATGCAGTGGCTTACTTCTGTATCATAAGAATGTATGCTGTAGTTTTCCTAAATATAATGCTTTTCCATATAACACTAATGGCCACACACCCTTGACGTACCACTAAATCTCCTCGCTCGTATGGCCTAGTGCAACTTGCTCCAGAATTCTAGAGCCTTGTATTGTTCTGGTCCAGTCAAAACAGTGAGCTTCAGAGTTTCTTGGTAAATATGTTGGAGTAGCATGCCTAACATTGTTATATGTTGCCTCAAAACTTCAAAGAGCCCCACAAGGCACAGTGCTATTTTCTTGGTTGTACATTTCAGATATAGCCTCTTTCCATTTACCTTGGAGCAGATATATTTTCATGGCTCAGACTAAAGAAAACCTTGAAACTTAAACAAAAGGTCAGAAATTGAATTTTTATAGGGCTCTATTTCTCATTTTCAGGCATACAAGTATCTTACCAAGGCTTCTGAGATATTCAATACATCCTGCTTACAGAGTCCAATCAGAATGCTACCATTAATAGATGGAACTAGCGTGATGTCTTTTGGAAGAATACAATTATACAGCTTCCTATACATTACATTGTGAGAGAGAGCTGAAGGGATCATATATCTTCCAGGGAAGTGAATGACACCTTTTTTCTTTTTTTTCTGTCTAAGTGAAATCAAATGGGTCTGGTTTGGTCCATATTAACAGGTATAGAGAGTTAAAAGCATTCACTAGATGATGAGTTAACTACAAAGTACAAGGCACTATATTTATATCCTCTAGATTAAAAAACAAAACAACAAAAAAAAACAACATCAGAAAGGCAGATGATTGGCGTGTCCAGCTGAATAATTTTCTAATAATGTACTGATTGATATTCCTAAAATCCATCCCAGCCTCCTTCTGCTTAGTCTGAGTTAGCTGTTTAGTTGTTATCTTTTAGTCTGTGATAGCATTTTGCTTTATGTACTTTCCTTGTCACTTACTCCACCCTACTCTTTATCTTAAGAGACCTTAAATTCTTTGATACAAGAGAATATTTCTTATCTATATTTTTCCATGTTACTGAAACATAGTAAGCACTTAAAATCTTTTGTGAATTTTAATTTGACTAAAAACCTGTTGAACATGTTTTACTAGTAAATATGTCTGTTTTAACATGTTTCTTTTGGTTCTTTGACAGGAAATGGTTAAATAAAATATTTTCTAATGTGTCTCTAATATATATCAGAATCTTAACTGTATTATGGCCTTTAATATTTATATAACTTCATAGGACAGGTATATATGATATTCAAACAAAATAATGATTTCTCAATTATGTTTGCTTTGGGTTTTCCAAATAACTGATCAAATATAGAAAATCATAAACTGTTAAGATACAGTCTATAAGACAGATTCTATAAAGTAACACATTTTTTTAACAAGGTAGAGAACTGAGGAAGGAAACTTTTGGAAGTATTTAGAAATGTCTCATGTTTCTGAGAATCAAGTGATGCATTATTATTTCTGTAATTTTAAATCCATTTTGGATTTTTAAATCCATTTTGGATATTTGTAGTGATAATGCCCTTTACAAGGATCTAATTTATATCCTGGTAGTATTTTTTTCTTAGTAGGCTCTAGTCCACTAATTTTTATGACTTCAGCAACATATACAACCCCTTAAATCAGTAGCATACAAAAAAAAAAAACTGAATCTCAACATATTGAAACTTTGATAGTCACCAAAAATATACACAGTACTTTTATGACATTTTGATATATATGTACCAATGATAGTAATTATGTTTTTTCTCTAAAAAATGTCTTACTTAGACTTAGAAAATGATAGATGTAGTCTTGGTTCGTAGAAATTTGCCTTGCAAGCATAAATACAAAATCTTTTTTTTTTTTTTTTTTTTTTTTTTTTTTTTTTTTTAAAAAAAAGCCAAACACTGTCACCAGGTACCACGAGGGTGTGACTTGGCCCAACAACGCAAAAAACCAACCACCACAAACCCGGTTAAAGCAATAACAACACCACAC
>CAUYLG010049588.1:0-25558 GCA_963573385.1 Cacajao melanocephalus | reverse complement strand
GGCTTTTGTTGCCAATGCTTTTGGTGTTTTAGTCATGAAGTCCTTGCCTATGCCTATGTCCTGAATGGTTTTGCCTAGGCTTTCTTCTAGGGTTTTTATGATGTTAGGTCTTATGTTTAAGTCTTTAATCCATCTGGAGTTAATTTTAGTGTAAGGTGTCAGGGAGGGGTCCAGTTTCTGCTTTCTGCACATGGCTAGCAGTTATCCCAACACCATTTATGAAACAGGGAATCCTTTCCCCATTGCTTGTTATTGTCAGGTTTGTCAAACATCAGATGGTTGTATATGTGTGGCATTGCCTCTGAGGCTTCTGTTCTGTTCCATTGGTCTATATCCTTGTTTTGGTATAAGTACCATGCTGTTTTGATTACTGTAGGCTTGTAGTATAGTTTGAAGTCAGGTAGCGTGATGCCTCCAGCTTTGTTCTTTTTGCTCAGGATTGTCTTGGCTATGTGGACTCTCTTTTGGTTCCATATGAAGTTTAAGGTGGTTTTTTCCAGTTCTGTGAAGTGGGTCATAGGTAGCTTGATGGAGACAACATTGAATCTGTAAATTACTTTGAGCAGCATGGCCATTTTCACAATGTTGATTCTTCCTAACCAGCAGCATGGAATGTTTTTCCATCTGTTTGTGTCCTCTCTTATTTCCATGAGCAGTGGTTCATAGTTCTCCTTGAAGGGGTCCTTTACATCCTTTGCTAGTTGTTTTCCTAGGTATTTTATTCTCTTTGTAGCAATTGTAAATGGGAGTTCACTCTTGATTTGGCTCTCCTTAAGTCTGTCATTGTGTATAGGAATGTTTGCAATTTCTGTGCATTGATTTTGTATCCTGAGACTTTGCTGAAGTTGCTTATTTTTGCCCCTTCAGTATGATATTGGCTGTGGGTTCACTGTAAATAGCTTTTATTATTTTGAAATATGTTCCACGGACACCTAGTTTATTGTGAGTTGTTAGCATAAAGTGCTGTTGAATTTTGTTGAAGGCCTTCTCTGAGTCTATTGAGATAATCATGTGGTTTTTGTCTTTGGTTCTGTTTATGTGGTGAATTACATTTATAGACTTACATATGTTGAAACAGCCTTGCATCCCTGGGGTGAAGCCTATTGATCATGATTGATAAGCTTTATGATCTGCTGTTAAAATCGGTTTGCCAGTATTTTATTGAAGATTTTTGCATCTATGTTCATCGAGGATATTGGCCTGAAGTTTTCTTTTTTTGTTGAGTCTCTGCCGGGTTTTAGTATCAGGATGATGTTGATTTCATAGAATGATTTGGGAAGGATTCTCTCCTTTTGGATTGTTAGGAATAGTTTCAGAAGGAGTGGTAGCAGCTCCTTCTTGTACATCTGGTAGAATTCGGCTGTGAACCCATCTGGACCTGGGCTTTTTTGGGTTGAGAGGCCATTAATTTTGCTGCCTCAACTTCAGCCCTTGTTATTGGTCTATTTGGGATTTTGACTTCTTTCTGGTTTAGGCTCGGGAGGGTGCAAGTGTCCAGGAATTTATCCATTTCTTCCAGGTTTACTTGTTTATGTGCATAGAGTTTGTAGTAATTTCTGATGGTAGTTTGTATTTCTGTGGAACTGGTGGTGATATCCTCTTTATCATTTTTTATTGCATCTATTTGATTATTCTCTCTTTTCTGTTTTATTAATCTGACCAGCTGTCTATTTTGTTGATCTTTTCAAAAAACCAGCTCCTGGATTTATTGATTTTTTTGAAGGGTTTTTTGTGTCTCGATCTCTTTCATTTCTGTTCTGTTCTTAGTTATTTCTCGTCTTTGCTAGCTTTTGAGTTTTTTTGATCTTGCTCCTTTAGCTCTTTCAATTTTGATGATAAGGGTTGATTTTAGATCTTTCCTTGCTTCTCATGTGGGCATTTATTGTTATAAATTTCCCTCTAGACACTGCTTTAAATGTGTCCCAGAGATTCTGGTATGTTGTGTATTCATTCTTATTGGTTTCGAAGAACATCTTGATTTCTGCCTTCATTTCATTGTTTATCCAGTCAACATTCAAGAGCCAGTTGTTCAGTTTCCATGAAGTTGTGTGGTTCTGAGTTAGTTTCTTAATCCTGAGTTCTAACTTGATTGCACTGTGGTCTGAGAGACTGTTTGTTATGACTTCCCGTCTTTTGCAGTTGCTGTTAATCCTGAGTTCTAACTTGATTGCACTGTGGTCTGAGAGACTGTTTGTTATGACTTCCGTTCTTTTGCAGTTGCTGAGGAGTGATTTACTTCCAATTATGTGGTCAGTTTTAGAGTAGGTGTGATGTGGTGCTGAGAAGAATGTATATTCTGTGGATTTGGGGTGGAGAGTTCCGTAGATGTTTATTAGGTTTGCTTGGTCCAGATCTGAGTTCAAGTCCTGGATATGCTTGTTAATTTTGTCTTGATCTGTCTAATATTGTCAGTGTAGTATTAAAGTCTCTCACTATTATTGTGTGGGAGTCTAAGTCTCTTTGTGGGATTTAGTTTCTCATTGCTTATCTATTCTCCTTCTAGTAATGGTTGGTATTTATTCTGTTGGAGTTGAGTATATCTCTATGGTTGGCTCATAGTCAACAGGTAAACATTTCCTCGATGTTCAGATTCTTACTTTTAACTGTATGCTGAAAATCTTCTTCAGAACATCCATGCATGACCCTGATAATCACTGAAATCAAGGTGTCAAAATCATATCTCTTTATTTCCCAAAGTTTCTCTATTTAGAATTATCTGCCTCCCTCACTACATCCTCCATCACATGGCCCCCAATAAGTTGTTGAGTCTAAGGACACTCTGTCATGCTTCTCATATTTATCCTTTACTTTTTCACTAAATCCCTGTAAGCTACGGCTTCAATACTCCCAAGCAAGATCCTACCATGTTACTCTTCTGTATTTCTTTCCTAAATTTATCCCATCAAATCTATCTTACTTACTATGGGCAAGTAATCTTTATAAAATATGACTTTGACTAGTTCAAATTATTTTTTCATACCACTCTGCAGATATGACAACCAATACCTCAAACTGGACCCATTATCTTTCTCCAACAACTAGTTCTTTCTTTTTTTCCTCCTCTGCTTCATTTAATGACATTCCCAATTGAATGCAAGCTGTATGTCCGTTTTGTTTCTTGCTGTATCCTCACCTCCCAGAATACTACTTATCAAGTACTTGGCACTAAATAAATATTTATTGAATGAATGAATAAATGAATAAGACAATAGTTCATTTCTAACTGCAATTGCTAAGTTTTACATATTTTATTCCCCAAATATTTCTACTTTCTTCCTTCTATACCTCCTATCACTAGTCTGCTCAGCTGTCATAATTTCTTGCCTGGTGTATGTGTCAATAGCTTTCTTACTGATGACTATTTTATCTGATAAGTAGATATAACTATGCTACTTGTCTGTTTATAACCCACAAAAGATTAAATGTTCCCTAGGAAAAAGTCCTAGATTTCTAGCCTAGAATGAAAACTCTCCATGATCCAACTTGTGCCTATTTTGGCAGCATTATATTTTGCCCCTATCTGACTTAATTTACATTCTGTCTTACTAAACTTATTATTAACCTTTTCCCTCTGTCCACCCTCTCTCCAGAGTGAACAACTGTCTCAATTTGTCCAGGATTGAGGGAGTTTCCAGGTCACAGAATTTCAGTGCTAAACTGTGAAAGTCTGAAGAAAACCAGGACCACCCTGATGTACTCTAGGTGGTTTTTAGCTTCTGTGCATTTAGGTCATAATGACATTTTCCTGTAATTCTATTTCTTCCCCTCTTTGTCAGTCTAAGTCTCCCTGATCTTTCAAAATTATATTGGGCAGTAGTCTCATTCATTAGCCCTGGATGAGGATGGTCAGGCAGTGACTTCCTAAATTATAAACACTATCGTGTTTATCTTTGAATTCTTAGAAACTCTTCATATGCTTGATTTGTATTATGTAATTAATAAAGATGTGTTATTATTATTATTTGAGGCAGAATCTCACTCTGTCGCCTAGGCTGGAGTGCAATAGTGCAATCACAGTTCACTCCAACCTTGACCTCCCAGACCCAAGTGATCATCTCACCTGTATTAATCAATTATCACACTGCTATGAAGAAATATACAAGATGGGGTAATTTATAAAGGGAAGAGGTTTAGTTGACTCACAGTTCCACGTGGCTAGGGAGGCCTCAGCAAACTTACAAGCATGGTGGAAGGCAAAGGAGAAGCAGACACCTTCTTCACAGGGCAACAGGATGGAGTGGGTGCAAGCAGGGGAAATGCCAGAGATTTGTAAATCATCAACTATCATGAGAACTCACTCGCCATCATGTGAACAGCATCAGGGAACCCCCTCCCACCATGAACCAATTACCTCCACCTGGTCCTGCCCTTGACATGTGGGGATTATGGGGATTACAATTCAAGGTCAGATTTGGGTAGGGACACAGAGCCAAACTATATCACACCTTAGCCTTCTGAGTAGCTGGGACCACAAGCATGAGCCACTATGCCAAGTAAATGTTTTAATTTTTGTAGAGAAGATGGTGTATCCCTATGTTTCCCAGGCTTATCTCAAACTCCTGGGCTCAAGCAATCCTCCCACCTTGGCCTCTCAAAGTTGTGGAATTAGAGGTGTGAGCCACTAATCCCAGCCAAATATGCATTAAATGACCAAATTACCTTCCAACAGAATAAATTCCATAGTTTGACCTCCCAAATCTTCCAGGAACAATGACTACCCTAACCCTTAATTCATTTCAATTAAATTCAATATAATTACATTCAATTTAACCAAGATTTATTGAGTGCCTATAATTTTCAAGGCTTAACTCTTTTCTGTAATACTTTCCATTATTTACTCTTAATTAAGCCATTTTTCCAGTGAGCCATGTTTTTCATCTGTATTACAAGACCATCTGCAAAATATACTTACCTGCATCTCTATCTCTTCAAATCTGTCATATCTGCTAAGGCTCAGATTAACTACAACCTCCTTGATGAAGGCTGATTTGATTATTAGTCCATAGTAATGTCTTGATCTTTCTACTGTAATAGTTCTGTACTAGAAACTTTCTTAAATTTCTTGATATCTTTTGAGCCATATCTTATTATTTGTAGTCTTTGTCATTTATTTCTTACTAGGTGAGCACTGATTTCTCCATTTTCCTCATTATCTAATTCAATGCCTTGTGTATTTATTGACCTGAATATTAATTTGTGTTTAAGATGATAAATTAAGAATGTAGCATGGTTTTTAAAATCCAGATGGGCAGTGCAAATGTCTATGTCCGTTGAACATGAAATTATTGTGCTACAGACCATCTGGTGAGAAGTAGAAAGATTCAAAAGCATTTCACTGTTATTCTCCTAGGTATAAATTAAGAAATTTCTGCTAGAGGTCACTAAATGCAATGGCAGCAAGCTTTTCCTTATGTATTTCAAAGAACATATAGAAAAAAATTTATTTCATAATTTAGTTACTGAAACTCAAATATGCTTCCTTTGAATTTAAAATTGTCTTAGCTTATTAAGTTCCTGTATTCTCTTTTATAAACTGTTGCCATGGAAACAGCATTTTAGACATTTTGTGTTCTTCTAAATGTCACATCTGCTATCATGCTATATATAACAGCATCTCAGACGCTGATACAGATTCAAACATCTTTACTGCTTAAGAAAATCCAAATTAATATTTTATAATATGAATATGCTATCCTTTATACTGGTGACTAATATCTGGAAATTACTTGAGAAACAGTAAGACATTTTTGACTTAACGTATTTAATGAAATAACTCACAATCTGAAAAACTAAATTATTTTTGTTTTACTAAACTGTTATTTTCAGGTACTCAGCAAGTTGCCACATGGTTCTGTTATTTTGGAGTGTCTTGTGAACTTACTCTTGTCTTTTAGATTTACTCATGTAAGTAATTGCCCCTTCAAGTAATGTCAGTTCTGTTAAGGGCCTTCACTCCTCCTTAAATTCCTGCATTAGCCTTTGTACTTTTCACCTACACAATGAGATGATGGAATCCATCCATTCACCCCCATTCTGCCATATAATTATGTTCTTAATCCCTTTCATAAAGACATTGACTTAGCTGTTTATTTTTCTTTTAGATAAAGAGGATGTCATCATCACCAGGTAAAATGAATAGGAGCCAAAGATTAGATGCAAAGAATCCTGACTGGCAGTGATTGTGTTGAAATATGAGTTTTCACCATTCAGAGGTATCAGCAAGGATGAATACCTGCAGAGCCTTTTCTTTAAAATCAATTATGTGGCCAATAGCACAGATTCATATTTTCAACCTGGGTCAGCAAATCTGTTACTATTCAAAATCCTTCTTTTTACCTGGTGTCTGCCCTGGAGTGAATCTTCTGGAATGTGAGAACTGCACCTTTCCCTGAAGCTAGTTCCTACTGCAGGGTCCACGTGGTCATAGGTATATTAGGACAGACTGTGCATTTAAACTAGTTCAGAATTAATCATTCCTTCTATGAGTGGTTTTCGGAGTGAACAGAATTAATTCTCAAATTCATTTACTTAAGTAATAATCATCATAGGAATACTTCCTGGAAAACTCTTTGTTAGAAAAAAATATGATATTAGACAAGTTTTTACCGCAGTAAGGTATATAAGATGAAGCCAAATAGCAGAGTAAATCAAAACTTGATAAGCATCACAAAAATATTTTTAAAAAATTCTTGGGAATTCAATGGCTTATTTCTGACTGAGAGATCATGGAATAGCATGAGCATCGAGGTAGGGTAATGGATAGCCTTGAGGCTTAAGAAGATACTGATGTCAATTACAGACTTGACAAGTCAAGAAGAATCTATGGTTAAGAGGATATCCTTTTAGATGTCCTTTTCTTTATGTTAAGTTTGATTTGCTCATGAAACATTCAGGGAGATCTGCCAAGCCTGCAATTGTAAAGTAAAGCTAGACCTCAATAAAAAGATTAGAAAAATATACACCAATGTGATGGTAAGCTACAATGACACATGGTTGAAACTTTGGATACCACTAGATCATGAAATAAGTTGGTATCAAGATTGGTGAGAAGATAGTGTAATTTTTTTTTTTTTTTGAGACAAAGTCTTGCTCTGTTACCCAGGCTAGAGTGCAGTAGCACTACCTCGGCTCACTACAACCTCCGCCTCCCGGGTTCAAGTGATTCTCCTGCCTCAGCCTCCTGAGTAGCAGGGATTACAGGTGTGCGCCACCATGCCTGGCTAATTTTTGTATTTGTAGTAGAGATGGGGTTTCACTATGTTGGTCAGGCTGCTCTCAAACTCCTGACCTTGTGATCCACCCACCTCAGCCTCCCAAAGTGCTAGGATTATAGGCGTGAGCCACCGCACCCAGCCAGTGTAATGGATTTTAAGGAAATAGAGAACAAGCAAGCAGCCAAAAAAACAACAGAAACAAAAACAAAACTGAAAACCCCACAAACTTTGGAAATTTATAGTAAAGAGAAGGTGAAGAAATTAGAATGGAAACCATGAGAGTACAGTATGTAAGATATCAACAAAAGGTGTGGAACCTTTTAGAAAGAAAAGAGTTTGTCATTCTTACCAAATGGAGGATAAGGACTGAGATGTGACTAAAAATACATTTGGATGTTTGGTGATGTTTCACATAAGAGATTTCCTGAAGTTCAGGTGAAAAAAGATTGTATAGAGCTATAGTTCAAGCAGAAAGTAGTTTAAGGATAAAGTATACATTGCCATTTGAAAAAGTTTTGATGAAAAGAGAAAAATGTAATAGACTTGTGTGAGTAGCAGAAATTGGAAGAACATGGACTTTAAGAGAAAACTAAAGATGATAGTCTTATATTTTAAATTTCTGACTTCTCTTCTGGCTTCATATATAAATATGGCCTAGTTTATGACTTTCTTGTGATCTGTGTCATTGTAGTATGGTTATACTTTTGTGAGGGTAGCGTTTAAGTGATCTCATACAAGGGTGCATTCTTAACTCCAGACCACAAGAGATCTTAATTCCAGACCTATGGCTGCAAAGACAGACAAGGTCTCAAGCTGTGTCTAATATTAGAAATTTTAATATGACCTTAGGCAACTAAGAGTGTCCTAGCACTTCCGACCCCTGTGCTTTCCTGAATATTATCACTTTACAGCTAAGTATTTCTTTGATGAATGCTTAGATAAATTTACTTTTTTGTTAACTATGTTCAGCTTTTGATTATGATAATTTAGGAAATTTTTAATGAGAATATAACAAATATCTCTACCAGAGACAGATTTTTGATGTTAAGAAATCTATACGATGCAGCATGCACACACACACACACACACACATACACAAACATATTCAGGGAATATGGGCAGAAAAAGGAGGAAGGGAAACTTCCCATCAGATTTTTTTTCCCCATTTTGCTCATAGAACATACAAGGTTTTAATTAAAATCAAGTAAAAATTTTTTTCCCCAGGCTTCAGGTACCTTAAAGAATTTTTTTAAAAGCTTAGAAAAATGGCATTATGAAGTCGATTCATCCTCTCTGCCACCTGAAAGCAGCTCCTTCCCTCTTTGAAGCTTCCATCAGGCTCACAGCCAGGTGTGACACAGACCTCATTCCTCTTGTTGAGATCTGCTCTTTGTGTTTGTGCTTCAGGGCATGTTTCAAAACTGATAGATACACCAAATTCTTAGTTCAGCCTGTCTTTAAAAAAAACAGACAATTTATAAATGAGTTATCTATTTCAGCTCTGAAAAAAAAATACTTGTTGGATCATTACTGATGGAATGTTCCCATCTTCAGTTTTCTGTGTAATATATTTTGCCCAGTTCCTGAACCTTGACTCATTAACTGGATTTTATAAAAAAGGAAAAAGAATGAGTAAGTAGGTAAAATTGTTGCTTTAATTTATACAGTCTGTTAAAGAAAGTATTGGATACCTTTAAATGTCTACTTTTGGAGAAAGGACTTTTAAAAGTGTGATTCAAAACCCATCCTGTATGTATATATCACATAAATTCTAGCAATCCTCTGTTGCATGAGACTTGAGAGGCAGAAAGGCCATGATACAAAATGCTCTACGCTTCTGCTTTTCAATATGCCAGAAAGAAGGCTCTAGGAAACTGTTCAAAGGTTAAAATCAGCATAAATTGAAAATCAAGGAAAATAAAATGAGCTTTGCAAAAAATTTAAATAATATGTTGTTTGAAATACTTTCTAAAATGGAAAAAAAGGATACAGTTTGTTTTATTTTAATTTTTGCTTTAAAAAGGATGAAATGAGGTGGAAATACTTTAGACCATTTATGGCAAGAAGCAGGTTAAGTCAAAGGCTAACTGCTACCGAGTTTTACTAAATCTCTTGAATTATAGAAAATTAGAATAGCTTTAAAACTCTGGTTGCATTGCCTAACATGACTGCCATGAGAACTAGAGATTTGTTTGCTTCAACAAAGTGATGTGTTCTTAATTTATTTTCAAATATTATCATCTATTATGATGAAAACCTAAGTTTTATTTTTACATAGAAACAAGATCTCAAATGGAGCAGGGTTAATTCCATGAAACTTCAAGAATTGTTTTTTAGAATGGCTTTTACACTGCTATCCAGAGTGGTTTTCATATGAATGTTTAGAAAATGTTATTGTTGCAGAGGCAGAACTCTTGCTTTTGAGTGGTGGTTCTACAGGATTCTGTTATGAGATATTTTCCAATCACATAAACATGTATTATGAGGCAGAATCTTATCACTACAGAAAAAGTTATTCAAAACCAAATATTGTTGAGGAAAATTAAAACCCTTTTTCAAATATACCGAAGTGTAATGAAGGGTCATCTGTAAACTCCAACCACTACCTAATCTCACTTATCTCTATAAGAGGCTCATTAATATAATTATCTAAATTGTTTAACTGCTTGAAATTTTTAAAACTTTTGAAATGAAGGATGGTATTTTGACTCTAGTCATTGGAAATTTTGTCATGGATATTAATTTAGGGAATGCTTCTAAGATTAGTTATGACGTTTTAAAATTCTAAAGAAGTTTCCGACCTTAAGCAGCACAGATTTTCTTGGCAACAAATCTAACATAAGATCTATAAAAGAAAAAAAGTAAAAGCAGAAATAAGTGTCTGACTTTCATGTATTTTTAATTTTTAATATCTCTCTTGCTAATATTGAAAAGCTATTAGAGCCAAAAAATTTCCGGTAACAATTTAAAAAAAGATGTTTTTCTCACTTTGAAATTTTCTTTTGTTAGGCACATTTTCTTCCCTTTAGATATTTACATTTTGGAGCATCTTATACCTTCATATCGTTCATGAGATTTCTTCTTTGATTCTTAACTATCTTAATAAATATTCACATGATTGAAGTTTATTGAGAAAGTTTACAGTGCTTTCTTAGCTAAATATATCACGGCTTTGTTAAGCAAAGTTTCTGAAACTAAATTCCAGCTTTGGATATCATAGTTTGAGTGAATAAAGTAAAAGATTTGTAATTTCAGCGGAGATGTACTAAGTAACTACTGTGTTCAACATTTTTTGTTCAAATGCTGCAAGTACAATCAAAAAATTGTCACACAAGAAGATTATGAGGTATGTAGTTGGGGCATTGTATCAGAGAAACAAGTCAGGATAAGTTAACTGCCATCATATAAGGGCTTTTAAATGATTGAAAGGATTAGAAAAGACAAATCTGAAGGAAGTGAAATTTGAACTGGTGGTCTTTAGAAATAAGCAGAATTTTGACATGAGGTCTGGGAAGGATAAAGGGGTGGCAGAGATTCCTGGGAGTGGATGAAGCATGAGTAATATCTCAGAAGAGGAAAATAATGGGGCACATTGGTAGTTAAGCCTAACTGGATTATTGGATATTCATTGGGGAGCACTTGGATATAAAGGTGGAAAGGGAGATAAAGTCCACCTGGTAGAGGACTTGAATATTCAATTACATGTACTCAAAGATGTAATTGAGTGTTATTAATGAGAGACCTAGTAACTTCAAAAGAAAAAAACCTGGGCACTGGTGCTTTCAGTGGATTAGAGCAGTAAGGCCTGCAAGCGAAAGGGCAATTGATGAGGATTTGCAATACACATTGTAGTTTAAGTGGGATTGAAAAGCATTGTGGACATACACTCTCAGACTTTTCAATTATGTGAACATGGTCTACAATGGACAAGTCAAAAATGACAGTGTTTTGACTGGGTGAATGAGCAAATAGAGGCATCTTGGAAAGAAGTCAATTAGAAGGAGGAGTCCCCTCTGAGGGACAAAGTGTAGTTTTCTTTGGTCATGTTCAGTCTGTGATTGCAGTGAAGGCATCCAGGAGACAAGGAGTAGCACTCTGCTTAAATTGTGGATCTAGAACTTGGGAAAGAGGACATTTGGATCAGAAGCATGGATGAGGGGGTCATTTCTGTAGATAAGATTGCTAAAGGCTATAAAAATAGATGAGAACCTAAGAGTTAGGGCAAGAAGCAAAAGACATTCATGCTGAGAGAGTAAACTCTGAGAAATATGTTTAAATGGAGGTGGGGTGAGAAAAAGTGGAGTTGCACAGCAATAAAAGAAGGAATGGCAGGACAGGCACAGTGGCTCATGACTATGATCCATCACTTTGGGAGGCCAATGCAGAAGGATAACTTGAGGCCAGCAGTCTAAGACTAGCCTGGGCCACATAGTGAGACGCCATCTCTACAAAAAAGTGAAAAGAAATTAGCCAGGTGTGTTGGCATGCACCCGCAGTCTCAGCTACTCAGGAGGCTGAGGTGGGAGGATTGCTTTAGCCTAGGGGTTCAAGCCTACAGTGAACTATGATCAAGTACTTCATTCTAGCCTGGGTGACAGATTGAGACTTTGTCCCTAATTACAATACAATACAATACAAAAAGGAAATGCCAAAATCGTTTGAAAAAAAATAGAAAGACTCTGTCATAGAAGCCAAGGAAAGATAAACTATGGAGAGTACAAGGATAAAAGAACTGGGAAAATCTTTATGGCTTGGAGATTTGGAAGCTGCAGATACATTAGCTTTACTGGATAAACAGATGAGAAGACAGAGCATAGGAAAGTAATGGAAAGATGGATTCATGCTAGGAATCGTGTAGGGCAATACCTTTCAAATAATTTGACCAGGGAGAAAAAAGACTGAGTGAGAACTTGAAAGAACAGCAAAGCTGAAGGACTGCATGAATCCACTTATTGGATGAAGATACCTGAGCATGTAGGAAGACAGTACATAAGAAAGTCACAGAGTTAGAAGATATAAGAAAAAGTATAGTTTAATAACAAAGTTCTTAAACAGTGAGAGACACAGAGTACAGGTTGATGAACTATTTATTAGATCCATTTCTTTTTCAGAGAGTAAGTGAATATAAAGAGGGGTGTGTGTGTGTGTGTGTGCGTGTGTGTGTGTGTGTGTATTTGTAAATTAAATTAATATTTTTTTTCTTTGTTAGTTGTTGGCCTTATGTAAGAGATCTCAATCTCAGTAAAGTAGGGCATAAGGTCCTGCTGATTTTATTGTGATCTGGATAAGACTGATGATTTATGGACAACGTTTTTAAAGATGATATAAGAAGCATCAGCCCAGGGCCACACTGAAGCTATGTTGTTTATTGACTTTTATTATTATTATTTTTTCACTTCATTAGGATTACAACTTTTAATTATGCCACAACATATAAATAATAAGTTAATTTTTTAGTGAATTCTGTTAGTGAAAACAGAGAGATATATTTACTGATAAAACTACTGATTTTTTTTCCTTTTGGTAATTTTGGTCAGATTTTAAAAATATTTTTCACTTGAGTTTGCTTTGTGCATATATTCTTCATGTAATTACTTAATTATTAGAATAGATGAAGTCACATATTACCAACATTAAAACAATTAGCCGTGTAACATATTATGGTTATCCATTTAAACAAATGGTCCATGTATATGTATATCCATGTGTAACATATCCTTAGAATATATCATAATTATTAGTTCATATTATATATTGCATCTAAATTAATTCCACTTCCCAAATCAGTTCATTGCTATAATCAAAACAGTCATGATAATGTAAATATTGATAATTACCATGATAATTTATCAGGTACTTGTAAAGAATGCTAATAGATTTGTTATAGTCAAGAGACTTTATTAAAAAGATTTTAAAATTTGGACATTGGAAATTATTATACATACATATGTTAAAAGGTAATGAGAGTATATTTAAGATCTAAAAATAATTTCTTCTTGACCTTTGAGTTACAAATGCTTTGATACTCTTATACTTTCCAAAGCCAACATTTACACTTTAAATACTGATTGAACCATAATTTCCAGAGTCAGCATAAACAAAATGTTTACATATATCCAGTTCTCTTATACTTCTTAACTCACAGTAATCTATATTTTCTAGTTTTCCCTGTATCTAGACGGATCAATGTGATTAAGTTTTGGCCCATGTAACATGAAGAAAAGTGACATACTCCTGTATTTCCATGCCCAGATATGAACCAACCTGTATAATTTTCCATGCTTTTTCTCTAGTTTGTTGGATTCTTAAGCAAAGAACATTCTCTGCAATTTTCCATGCTTTTTCTCTAGTTGATCAGGTTCTTAAGCAAATAACTCTTAAGAAGTTGGAGACAGAAGGATATCAAATCTCTGATACACTGTTTGGAGAAGCGCCACCTACAAGAGATACTGGATGAAGTTCATCCACTTTGGATTTTATACTAACGAGAAATAAACATTTGCCATACTAATCCACTGTAATTTCAGCGTTCTTTATTACAACAGCTAGCATTGCTTACCCTGATTTAGACAGAATATCTCAGTAAATGTATGCAGTTTATTACAGAAAAAGAGCTTTTTTATTTTAGTTTTTTTAAACTGAAGACTTTTAAATAATGTTTACTCCTAAAATAAGCCTGGAAATTATGGGAAAAAACAAAGTTAAACGTATAGACTTCCTGGAATCTAATAACATAAATGTTCAAGAAGATGGCCATGGAACACTTCGACATAGAGGCATCTTTATTAATATCCATCAGAACAATATCCTCCAAAAACCAGTTTTCACTAAGAAAATGGTGATAAATTAATTTTAGTAGGCAAGTTCATGAAAAGGTTAACTGCTTTTAATGGAGTATGCTATTTATACTAAATATACTTTTCTGACATTATCTCGGAAATAAAAATTATATTGAGAATATTTTGTTATATTTTTAAATGACATACAATACTAAAATATGAAAAAAATATTTTAAGTAAGTTGTATACAGTGCAGCCACATGATAAAATTAAAAAAAAACCAGTAATACTAAGACCTAAAGAAGTATGTTATAATCTAGAAGTGAAATGAGCACTCACAGCTGACAATATTCATTCAAAGAACATTCATATCTTCATATATTCCTCTCATTATCCAAGATGCTTTCAGTATTGTTTTAAACAATTTTATTTTTCAGTGATTAAAGAGAAGATTGATGAAAAATAATATAACTATATTTTCTATTTTTAATTTTGTGATCATTTTTCTGAACTTTCCTTTGGACAGCAAGATAATACCATTTCTATACTCAACACGATGTCGCTGAATGTACCCACTGTCACATTCTGACACCTGCATAAAAGAATAATAAACAATCATTCAGCCAACTAAAAGAGACAATTCCCTCCACTCTAGTTATAGGCGATATGCAGTTTTAATGAAAACACCTAAGTATGCAAATTCATTTTGATATCTTCTTATCATTGACTGACTTTTATCTAGAGAAGAAAAATGTTTTACATTGTAAACTTCCTCTAATGGGATAGTTCCTCAGTTGCAGATTCAGAAGAAAATACTATTTTAACTTAAAAATAATACACTTGCCTCTTCCTTTTAAGGAAGATTTCTTCTCTGTATTTTATAGGGTTTTCCAAGGATTTTCTTTTTCTGTGAAGTTTTTTCAGCTCTCATATCTTTGAATTCACAGGTTAAAACTATTTTATAATTTAAATGGGTATGTCCTGAAAGTAAATACTTACTAAACTTCCTAGTACTTTTCAGTGAGATAAAGATAAGCTAGGGCTGAGGGAGAGAGAAATTGTAAGAATACTAACCACAGGTAGCTAACTTGTACATATATCACATGATAAGTTTTAATTTTAACATTTCTTGTAATTTGAAGATTTATGCATGTTGAATTAATAATTAATTCAACATGATTAATTTAACATGCACGGAATCTTCAAATGACAAGAAGAAATGTTTCAGGTATAGCAGCAGACATTGCAAAGAACACTGATGCAAAATCTGCCTGCAGAACAAGGTCAGTTCAAAGACTCATTGTAATCAATGTTGCTATTTGTAGCTTAGCTCCGTTGCAACTTGATGGTGAGAGAGCAGTTGCAGTTTCTCATCATTTACGCATTACGCATCAAACATTTACACATTTTCTGCATAGCTTGCTTTTTAAAAAGTCATCTTGCATTTTAAATACTAAAAACCAAAGACAGAAACCAAGGGCATGCTGTTCTTTTTAATTAATTACAGTTACTGTTAACCATTATAAATACCAATATTAATGTCCAATACCTAGTTTATTATGCTCCATCAGAAACATTATATTTTAAACCTGATTAGACACTGTGCTAAAGAGGTAACAAGTGCAAGACAGGTAATAGAGGTGAAATTCTAATTCTAATTCGCAAAGGAATTTACTGGCATTCAGTCTAGAAATTAAAATTTAATTTAAAAAATGGTGGACTTGCATGATTAAGAGAGTTGACAACTTGAATTTCACCCCCAATAAGGTTAGAGATTTTTAGAGTTGAAAAGAAACTATGAGCACCCAATCTCCTAGTTAGTAATTCACTCCGTAATGTTTCCCCAAGTGGTCACGGAGACCTCTGTTAAAAATACCCAAAGGCTTCCTCCTGATATGGTTAGGGTTTATTTCCCCACCCAAATCTCATCTTGAATTGTAATCTCCAGGTGTTTAGGGAGAGACCTGGTGGGAAGTGATTGGATTATGGGGGTGGTTCCCCCCATGTTCTTATCATAATAGTGAGTGAACTTTCATGAAATATTGTGGTTTTATAAATGGTAGTTTTTCCTGCACTGACACAAACTTGTTCACTCTCGCCTTCCACCATAAGGTCTCTAGAGGCCTTCCCAGCCACGTGGAACCCTGAGTCAATTAAACCTCTTTCTTTATAAATTTCCCAGTATTGGGTATGTCTTTATAGCAGTGTGCGAACAGATAAATACTCCTCCATAGGGAAAATACCTCAGTCTATTTCATTGGTGGACAGCTACATTTGTTTAAAAATTTCTTTCTTTTGTTGAACCTAAATTTTGCCCTACTTTTTCAACACCTAATGATTCCAAGTTTGACTTCAGGAAAAACTGAGGAGGAATCTAATCCATCTTTCATGTAGCAATTGTTAGTATGTCTGAAGACAGCTGTGTGGTACATTGAAGTCTTCCATTAGCCAGATTAAATTGTCCCTTTCTTTAAGACTGTTTATCTTATAACATGCCTAATTATCTCAACCATTCTCTTGTGTATGCTCTCCTGTTTACAAAGCACTTTTCAAATGGATGATCTAGAATTTGCTGCAACATTCAAAGTATGGTTTGACCCAGGTGATGTTTTATTTGGTGCTTCTCGGGTGCTACAGATGTAGCACTGTCTTCCTTGGAAGATACATTAAAAAGAGGAACATTGAGCTTCCAATTATGTTAAACCTGTACTATTAAGCCATCCATCTTTTTTTCCTAATACTTATGAATTTGATTTATTGGCTTGAAATGCAAAAATGTTGAATTTTCATTGATTTAGCTAACTGTACCAGACCACTGATACTTTTTGTCCATCTCTGACAACTAATAAAAAGGTTAGAAAACTATGGCCTATGGGCCCAATCCAGTTCACTGCTTGTTCTGTAAATAAAGTTTCATTGTAACACAATCATGCTCATTTGTTTATAAACTGTCTATGGTTGCATTTCTGCTGTAACAGCAAAGTACTTATGACAAAGACCCAGAAAATTTAAGATATGTACTCTCTTGTCATTTATAGAAAAAATTGTTTACAAGTGAACTGATATATCAGCTGTCTCTTTCTGTTTCCTGCAGATTTAGTGATAGTTCATCTATCCTCTCATGAAGACTGTGGATTACAAGGTTACTCCACAAACTGAACATGCATAAATAATAATGAATTCATCAATTTGCATTAATTTATTTCAGCTGATGTAAAGGCAAATAATTAAACTATCATCTAGCCCACATTTCCTGCTATCATGAAGATATACTTTGCTGAAACTCAGATATGCTTTCTGCTACTCCTAGGCACAACAGTTGGGTAATCTAAAACTAGAAATGGCTTAACTGAAATGACTTCTTAGTGAAACTATGTTTGCTCTTAGAACTCATTAGTTTCCTAAATGCTTGGCTAGCCTATTTTTTCCCCCAAATATATTTTTCAGAAATAGTACTTGTAGAACTTGAATAAAGAGTTCCAAAGTCAAATAAGTTGATGAAATGCTACACTCTGTGTTTGATATACATTGTACTTCTAATGCACGCTAGCATACTCAAAAGTCTGAGGAATAATACAGTAAATATACTGGCTTAAAAGATTTCAATACGTTCTTTCCCCCACATTACTTAACCACAGAATCTTCCTTTCTTTTTATGATTCGAAAACTTTGGTGGAAGAAACTTTAGAAAAATTTGTAAATTCCTATGAGAAAGAAGATTAACACAGCCTCAGATGCTGAAAAACTATTTCTTGTGGGCTTTTAGACATTTGTGGAAAATAAGCAGGAATAGTTTGAATTATGAGAATATCTCAGAATTTATAGTTCCATTTTAGGGATGAATGTTGGTTTTTCTTGGTTTTACCTGAATTTTCTAGGCTGGATTTATACTTTTAGTATTGATACAAGAGTGAGTAATATCCTCTGATTTTATAAGAGCAGTTAATTATAATGGAACTAACAGGCATAAACCAAAGGAATAAAACATAGTAACATATGGAACTTTCCCTGAGGGCCAGAGCTATTTCTGACTTATTTGTATGCGTGAATTCGTTACCTTGCCAGGAGTGTACTCATTACATCATTGGATGAATTAGCAAATAAGTAAAGACATGCATTTTTAACTATCATGGTCCTACTCATTTTCCATTCAATAGTTGTGTTTCTACTTTGCTGGTATGGCAGAAAAATTTCACTGTTTTTAATTGGTCTTTCTATCAAAGGATATAAATAAAAATTAGGAATCACCAACTTAAAAAAAATTAAGAATGAATCTTACCCATTCTGTAAGAAAAACAAAAAGTACCACTTGATACAAAGAAGCCATACTCAGTGTGTCTACACAGCCTTTGGGGGCAGGGTTTGCAGATCAGTAACCAACAGGCTGTATGATATTTTTAGGCTGAAATTTAAAATATACGTAAATGTGGAGCACAAAATTAGAAACAAATATGCAAATGTCTTAGGTAAGGATCTACAGATTTCCATAAAATCTGCTTTGGGGAATATAATTTTAGTACTTTATTTTTAGTTAAACATTTGAGTACACTATTTTAAAAAGCATTTTTAAACATACTGTTTTAAAATATTTACCAATTGCCATTATACCTTTTAGAAAACCTCTCTAACAGGGAAATTCATCAAAACTTTCTCCTAGGAAATATTATGATTTTTTAAGATCTTTATAAAATGAAGTAACTTTTCAAACCACTTACGGACATTTTAAGTGTCATATTCAAATTTTAATGGGAATTTATTTGTTTATTTACTTGAATCTGAATTGTTTAGCGAATATATGTGGTTGAAAGAATTTTGTTTGTTTTTGTTTTTATTTTAGAAACTATGCTACAGAATGCTATAAGAAGGCTGTCCCTTTTGACTGGCTGTGACATCTAACATTCCATTTCTCCTTAAGGTGAATTTGACTAACTGTTTGGTTAAATCAGAATGCTTGCTATAACATAGTTCTGTTAAGGCAACTCTTTCCTTAAAATGATAACTTTTGTGGGCTTCTAGATATCACCATTTTTCTAAGAATTATTTAGTAACTCTTATTTTACTTTTTATCCTTATAGATCATATTTTCCCTCTCAGTATTGGGATTTACCATTTTACTATGGAGAGGTTTTTTATTTCCATCTTATATTTTGTCTTAAACTCCTTTTGTCAAATAGACAAATTTTCAACAAATTGGTTAAAAATGTAATATTATTAGCAATTTATATGTTGGTTTCTGCTCTAGATTACAATCTCTGTCAGCTCAGGCCCCATACTTTGTCTTTATTCGTATCAGCATTTTTTCACGGTATCTTGCAAATGGTAGTTTTTAAAAAATATTTTTTAATGATTAAGAAATGACACACATACATAAAACCTCTTGAGATGGAATCTAGCATAGGATAGGCACTCGATAAATATTTGACAGCAGAAAAGATGCAACCTCAGGCTTTCGACATATCACTGATTGCTTCCTTGGGAGTTCTGAGTCTTCACTGATCATGGGTGTGCTCGCACATGCACGAAACTGTGCTTGGGAGCGTGCGTTCTGGAGTGTCTGCATGAATTTACTACTTATCTCTTACTATTTGCTGTGTGAGATTTGGCAAATCATCAAACCTCTCTGATCTGAATATTCTGATCTATAAAATAACTCTCATAGGATTTCTGTCAGGATTAAATGTTTACAAAGCTTACTGCATACAATAATAATTTTTTAAAAATTATTATTATAGTTTATCATCCAAACTCATATTTAAATCACATTTATAGTTCATGAAAATATAACATTCAAATGTCATTAAAGATCACATTTTGTAGTAGTATTCTGACTCCTTAAAATCCTAGTTGCCTGTGAAAAACAGCCTTGTGTTACAGATTCTGCCTCTGAAAGTCCCTTGATCAAGCATTGGAAAGAGTTTCTTTTATTCTTCATCCTGACTTTTTTGAATCATCAAACTTTTGATATTGTTCTTTCTTATCTACTCTTCAGATCTTATAACAGACATCCTTATTTCTACATCACAGAATACTTAGTATTTTACTATACTGTTTTACAAATATTGCTAAAGTCACTTTATCATAGCTTCCTTAGCACCATCCTTCCCCTGATAACGGCTGTCCTAAGTTAATGTATATCCTTCCATTCTGATTTCTGTATGTGCCTGTGTGCGGATTCTGTAAGAAATAAATAGCACTGTTTTGATTTTGATTTGTTAAGTTACATAAATGAATTAGACTGTCTACACCCTCCTTTTGATTGCCGTTTTCCTCCCTCCTATTATGTCTTAGAGATTTTTCCATGGGTTCTATAGATATTACTACAATGTTGACACCTATGTGAATAGTATAGCTATGACTATTGATGTCAATACCTATATCACTATCATGCCAGTATCACAGCCAATATGTCACCATTTAACATTTAATGTTTCATCTTATTAATAAATCCCACTCTATATAAAACCTCTTCTTATTGGTGGACTATTGGGTTGTTTACAGTTTTATAATTTTGCTAAGAATACTGTAATAACATAACTGCCCCTGGTGTACATGTAAGACAGTTTCTTTAGGACTAGAGTCTTAAATGCATATCCAGGTAGAATATACAGAGAATGTAATATCCATTGTTAATTTTACCAGAGGATTGTCTTATTCTTTTTTTATTTTTTTTGAGATAGAATTTTTCTCTTGTTGCCCAGGCTGGAATGCAATGGCGCGATCTCAGCTCACTGCACCCTCCGCCTCCCGGGTTCAAGCGATTCTCCTGCCTCAGTCTCCTGAGTAGCTGTGATTACAGGTAAGCACAACCACGCCTGGCTATGTTGGTCAGGTTGATAGATTATCTTATTCTTTATTACCTAGATCACGTGGTCTAGGTTACTTTGTTAGATTTCAACATGCCTGAAGCCAGGGCTAAGTTCTCAAACATTTTTGTGTCTTCTATACCACAATAGCTGGCACAAAACCAGCTCCATTCAGTCACTTTTCTTTGTATTTTCTTTGCTGTTAATTGTTAGAATCAGAGGCTACATGTGTTGCATGGAAAAAATTGTATCTGTAGTTTTCCTAACCTCTAAATGAAACTGATCATTTATTACATCATAAATATAAGCTAAAAATACTTCCAAGCTATATTAGTATTACCTGTGATTTTTGTCACCAACAGAAGTCACAGATATTTTTGTATCACATTATTTCTGCTGCAGATGCCTAAAATATTTCTTATACAAACTGCTAATTCAAAATTATGGTAATTATTAGAGATGTCCCTATATTTTATTATTTGATGTCTTAATAAAAAAGTACACATATTAGAACATCACTATTTAAAAATATATTTTGACAACTGCATTTCAGTATACTTGAATTCTTTTGTAATCGCCTGCATTTTTATGCATTATCCTGATAAGAAGATCATAGGATTCACCAGAGGTTTATGAAACAAGAAAAGTTAAGAACTTCATTAAATGTTAGTTCTTAATCCTTCCCTTTGCTTTTTTTCTTTCCCTGGCAGGCCTTACTTGAACCTTTTAATGTACTTAGGAATGTCAAGTCTGCAGGGACAATTTGCTAATTGAAAATGAAGCAATGCCACTTTGTTGTTAGCCTGATGATTAATGATCTGTTTTTGCTTAAGCCAGGTTCTCCTTAGGGATCACACTTCTGTGAGTAGCATAGTCACATAATTCAAAGAGCCACAGTATGGCTCTCAAACATAAGCAGAAATAGAAGGAAAACATGAAATACTTAGAAAGATGCATTGTTCAGTTTCCTTAGTAACAGCCCATTTAAGAAAACTGTCTCTCATTTTAATCTGCTTCCCCACTTAATGTTCTTCGATTCCTCTTTAGTCTGATTATTTCAGGTGGATATTATCACATTCCTGAATTATTCAATAAATCAAGCTATGTGTGTGCTTCTAGTTGCAGTGCTTCTTTTAAAGTATATATTTCTCTATTGTTTGCCACAAGAGATGTTTGGCCTTTTCATACCCAGTCATTATACTTTCTACTGTTGATGCTAAGACAAACAAGGTACCGTGTCAGATAATTTTACCAGGAAATGACATCTAGGAAACTGAGTCATCCTTTTAGTACTATCCTATTTAGAACCTTGATGAAGATTAAATTCTGGGTACTCAGTAAGACTTAGTCTGCAACTAGGACCACGTGCTTAGTGAACTTAGAAGCTTACACAAAGTCAGTCTTAGTACTCCTCTCATTCTTGACTCCACATCACCATGTGACCTCTCGTTTATGTTCTTTGATGTAACTCTTTCTCCAGTCTCTCTTTCATTGTGCCTTCCATTGATGACATGTCCTCATTTCTATTTGTCTGGTTCTTAGAGAAACAGAACCAGTAGTAGAATTTCCATGATCTGTAACTGGTATGTTAAGAGACTTAGGAGAGCTGATCGTGGAGTTCCAGTCTGAATCTGAATCCAAAGGCAAGACTGATGTCCCAGGTCAAAGACAATGAAGCAGGTAGAGAGAGTGAATTATTCCTTACTGACCCTGTTGTTTTTTTCTATTAAGGTCTTCAACAAATTGGGTAAGGACTACCCACATTAGAAGGACAATCTTCTTTACTCAGTCTACCCATTCAAATGTTAATCTCATCCAGAAACAACCACACAGAAACATCCAAAACAATGGTTAACCAAATATCTGGGCACCCTGTGGCCCTAAAAAGTTAACACCTAAAATTAACCATCACACCATTGGTGATTGTTGTAAGCCGGGTTTACTGTTAGCACGTATTCCTACGTTCTTATGTCTCTAGTTTCTTCAGAGAATACCCAACATCCCCTCTCCTCACTCATTACTTTTCTACATTTAAACCTGGATCTCTTTGAATTTAAAGACCTTTCCCTCGAAGCCCACTTAAGTCAAAGCTGTTGAATCTTTCATACAACACAGGGGAAATATGGGTATCGATCGAACTCTCAATTGACAATTGCAGATAATTACTTTTCTACCCTTCTTTCTTTGAGGTTCTTGTCACGATAGATAACACTTCCATCCCATCACTTACCACCTTTTCTCTCCCCTATTCATTTAGAATTTTGGCTTCTAGCATTTTGTCATAATGCCTCACATGTATATGGCTTATGCTGGTTCCAAATTTACCATGCTCTTTTCAGCCTAAAATTTTGCTCATAGTCAATCTTAACTTGGAACCAACTCTCTTGAAGTAAATTTTGTTATTAGTTTAACTGAATCATTTATGAAGTGTTAAACTCTAACAAATCAATATTTCATTATTCTTCTGTCAGTCCATATCTCCCTCCTTTATTCCTTTCATATCTGACCTTTGTCTTCTATTACCATGCACCCTTTTTTTCTACATTAAATATTAGAAGGCATCCCTTCATGACTCCCTGATTCAGCTGATAATTGATCATTAATCAGTATCTTTCTTGCCAACATCTTCAATGCCTTCACCCTCTAGCTTTCTAGAATACGATCTCTAAAAACTCGTAAGCTTGAATCATTCTAATTACTTGCAAACTTTACCATTATATATATGGCTATACATATATACACATAGGGTGTATATATATAATGGCTGTGTATTTGTATATCTGTCTCTATATATATAAATGTCATGAGACGCTTAAGAAAAATAATATTTCTAATGTGGACTGGTGTCTCTAAATACATATAACTTTAATGAACTGAAGAATAAAATTCAACCTCTTAGTAAGGGTAAAAAGAATCCATGACGTGGCCCTTGGTTAGCTTTTTTCCTAGGCATGTTTCCTAGTAAATCCTTCTTTATATTCCTGTCAAAAACTGTGTAGGGTCTGAGATTTTACCCTATTTGCAAGCTAAGTTAGCCTGCCACAGTTTCATGGCTACTGGCGGAAAACGTAGGAGCCCCAGGCTAGAGTGTAGAGTAAAGGATTTAACCTTGTGCAGACTGAGGTCTGGCTTGTCGCTCAGCTCCTGGTAGGTAATCTCTAAGCACTTGGAATGTGCTGCCAGATTAAAGTATCTTCGTTTACCTGGGGCATTGGAACATGCCAGTGTAACAACCTACTTTATAGTGGGGATTTGGGGTCATGTTGTATTATCTAGATTTCCAGAGGGCCTGGAGACTGAGGTCAACCAAATGGGCAGTAAACCGTATCAACATGGTGCAACCTCAATAAAGACTTTGGCACCAAGGCCCAGGTTGGCAATATGTGCCTATCATTACACATCATTACTGGTGAGGTGAATGCTGTCTGTGACTCCACTGATAAGAAACAACCGGAAGCCCCATGTTTGGAGTGCTCTTGGACTCTGCCCCATGCCTGTCTTTTCTTGGCTGATTCTAATCTTTATTTTTATTTTTGCTGTAATAGACCACAATATGTATAGTTGCTTTCAGTGAGTTCTGTGAATCCTTTCAGAAAATGTTCAAAAATGAGGGTTGTCTGAGTGACCCTGAAACTTTACATTGGTATCAGAAGTGAGAATGGTCATGTGGACTCTTCCCTGACTTTGTATAAGAGATAAAGAACTTTGTTAGAAATCAAGGCCCAGTGGGTAGTGTGAGTTTCAAGTATGTATCATTTCTTTTTGTCCCCCAAGTCCTGTGGGGACATTATGGAGGGGTCCCAGGTGGATACTGCTCACAGAGTGGGCTTGTGGCATAGCAGAGGAACTTTGAAGCCAAGAAACATGGATCTTTTATACTGGATAATATGCATGCCTTCCCAGAAGACACTATCTTTATTTTCCAATGTTATACACATTTATTTTCCATGTTATACACAATATTATAGCCATTTGCTCTGCAAAGAATCACAATTTCTATCTTCTAATGTTATTTGCTATAAAAGGATCCTTGAAAAAGTAGTTTTGAAAAAATGTCCAATTAATGCTTCTTTTGCATGATCTACAGAAACAGAAGCCCGTGGAGAATTGTCTTCAATCACCAAACGACCTACACTTGTTTCAAAGTGCCTTCCAGATCATGTATCTGTGTTGTGTTTACATTCTTTTTTCCTCCATAAGATACATTGATCATTGTAGAGAATATTATTCACATTTTAAGACTCTTTTCAACGGTATCATACCCAAAGAATCCTTCTTAAGATCCCCTTTACACCTTCCCCTTCTATCACTAATCATCCTGCTCCTCTTTGTTCTCTGAAGTACCCTCTTCAAACTTCTAGCACCAGAATAACATCACTCTATTTCTCTTGCTTCTTTAAATAATTTTTATCTTTACTGAAACATATAGGAACTACTTCTGATTTGTCCTTTTACACTCTCAGTATCATCGTGCTTGCCACATAGGAACTACTGGGAAATCACTTAAAATAAAAAATGATTTCACATTCTGAGGATAAGAAATCCATTTGATTCAAAAGGTTTAAAGCTTCAGCCCATGCAGAAGTGAAGTTGGTTTTGACTTTTCCAACTACATTCATTCTATTTTTTTTTTGAAAGAAAGAAAAAGAGAGGAAAGAAAGTGAGAGTGAAAGAAAGAAAAAAAAGAATGTAAGAGAGAATGAAAGAGGAAGAGAAAGAGGGAGAGAGAACGAGATTCTTGTTCTATTGCCCAGGCTAGAAT